>LPNX010157844.1:36661-93975 GCA_001517045.1 Pseudotsuga menziesii
TAGCAATCTTACCTGCTACTTCAACCACAGCTGACTGGTGATCTGCCTGACGGTCCTCTAGTGCCGCATAGATCCTAGGAACTGCCCTTGCTACTTGACCCACTGTTTCTGCTTCTTGAACGTTATAAGCTGGTCTTACACCCTCATTCTCGAGTGGACAGTTTCTGCGCATGTGGGGTCCTCCACATTTCCAACATTGAAGTGGCCCTCTATTTTGTTGTGGATCTTTAGGCTTTTCTCCTGTCACTCCAACTGGCTTACTCACAGCTTGGGATGGCTGCTTTTGCTGATTCCTGAAGTTAGAAGGTTTGAAGCCTTTCTTTCTTTGGTCGAACTTCTCATTCTTCTTGTCCTTCCATGCCTTATGGTAATCAGGTTTACCCTTGTTTTGCTCATAGCAATACTTAGCTTTCCTTATTGCTTCTTCAAGAGTTCTAGGCTCATAAAACTCAATTATATCTTTATAAGACTGAGGTAATCCACTCAGAAAGCGCTGGACCTTTACTTTTTCATCTCGGATGTACCGGACATACCTTAACAGCTCCAAAAACTTATTAGCATATTCTTCCATGGTCTGCTGTCCCAATCTCAGCTCATGGAACTCCTTAATCTTGTCATCATAATACCTGTCAAATAGGTATTTCTGCTTGAAGTACTTCTTGAACTGTTTCCACTTCAGTCTCCTTTCACTGATCCTCTTTACTTGCTTGAAGTGTTCCCACCAAATGGATTCCCTTCCATTTATATTGAATATGGCAACTCTTGCCTTCATGTTTCCTGAATAGTCATGCACTTGAAAGTACTTTTTAATACCAAGAAGCCAAGCTTCAGCCTCTTGTCCAGTCTTTATCTCACCATCAAACGTAGGAGGTTTTGCCTTTTTAAACTCATCACGAGAGCGATCCCTATGGTGTCTCTTCCTTTTTCTTTTATGAGAAGAAAAGCTTGAATCCCCACTGGATTCTTCAGAATCAGATGACCCACTAGGAGTCCTTGTCCTTCTCCTAGTACTGCTCTTACTGCCTTCTGGTCTTGCTGTACCTTGTCCAGAGTCTATCTTCTTATGCAAGTCTGTCAAACTCTACAACATTGCAGCATTCAACTGATGTTTCTCTTCTTGGGCTTTGATCAGGCTTCTCATAGTGGCTGCAACATCAGACGGTGTCTCTTGGAATCTCCTCCCATTAGACTCTATGTCATCGTTTCTATTTCGGACATTTTCTCCCATGGCATCTTCTGCTCTCTCGTAAGAATCCTGAGCATCATACCCATCCTGGGTCCTCATGACTGAACCGCAACTTACTTACCAACTGCACTACTTGGAATACTTCCCTGGAAGGTGACTATGTCTCTACAAACGTGTTAATAACACACAATTGTTAGATGCATACATTTATATAAATCAACATTACTTACCTTCTCCTGGAATAATCATAAAATAACAAATTTGCTCAACATAGAATTTTCTTCATCCAAGAATGTCTATCTGAGGGGGACGACGGGGGTCAAGGGGGCTTGCCCCCTTGTCATTTCTCATTTTCAGCCCTGAAATTCCCTGAGAAACAGCTGAAAAATCTTCCTGAAATTAGTTGAAATCGGCCCCCAAAACTATCCTGCCTTCCGCAGTATCGGCTCTTGGGAGCATCAGCACACCCGCTGTATCGGCTCCTCCACCATTCTCCCTTCCACCGTATCGGCTCCCTAGAAGCTCTAACCTTTCGCCGTATCGGCTCCAGTTCCATTCTCTCCTCCGCCGAATCGGCTGTCGGCTGTATCCCTGATCGGCGGTCGGAAGCCTTTTGGAATCGGGTGGTCGGTTCATCTTCGCAGCCGCAACGGCGGCTCCCCCGGAAGTTCCAGCCTTCCGCAACGTCGGACGCTCGAAAGCTCCGAACCTTCCGCAACGGCGGCTCGCATCGAGTCCCAAACCTTCCGACGTCGGGCGTCGGTTGACTCTCGCATCGGGCGTCGGATGTCTTCAGCTTCCGCAACGGCGGGCAGAAACTTCATCAGTTCGCCCGCAACGGCGGACAGAAACTTCCTTCAATGGCCCGACCGTTCCATACTTAGCCGAATTTTTTTAACTTTTCTGTGGCATCGGTGTTCGGGTGGATTTTGTGTCGGAAGCATGATTGCTTCGCCGTCCGCAACGTCGGACGGAGGACTTTACCAGTTCGTCCACAACGGCGGATGCTTACTTTGCCGGCTCTTCCGATCGGCGCTTAGAACCACATCGGACGTCGGCGGAAACTCGGAACATCGGACGTCGGTGGAAAATCGAAACATCGGACGTCGGCGAAAACTCGGAACATCAGACGTCGGGCCATTCTCCCTTCCGATCGTTCCGACACTTAGCCAAATTTTCGATCTTTCTTTTACTGTGTCGGCGATCGGGTGACTCTCAGGTCGGCTCCAGAATCACTTTGCCGTCCGCAACGGCGGATGGAAAGATCGTAAAACCCTCCGCAATGGCGGACGAGCACTTCTCCAACCCCTCCGATTGGTGAACAAAATCCGAGCCTTAACCCCTTTAACGTGTCGGCGATCGGAGGTCTTTTTGATCGGAAGCGGGATTGCTTCGCCGCCCGCAACGACGGACGAAGGACTTTACCAGCTCGTCCGCAAATGCGGATGGGAAGATCACGAAACCTTCCGCAAAGGCGAATAGGAACTTCGTGAGACCGTCCGCAACGGCGGACAGGGAACTTCTCCCGATCTTCCGACTGTTCACACTTAAATAGAGATTTCCAAATTTCGAATTTTTCACAGTCTTCCACATTCAGACTTTTGCTGGGCAAAATGGAATGTAACTCCTGTTACTGCATCTTGGCGGCTCATGCAGGCCCACGCTGCAACCCAATGCTCTGATACCATATTGTCACGTCCCCATGCCTCCGACCGGCAAAGAGGACGCGATCCATGCGATTAACCATGCAGACTAACAGCCTCGTGAACATGTACAGGAAGTAAAATGGCAAAACATAATGCTGAAGTAGAATGCATTGAAGCAAAAACATGCACATATACAATTGTTCATCATACACAGCTGACTTAATTCATCTTGCACAGCGGAAACATCATACATTTGAGCAAGCATTCATTCAACATGTTCATTGCTATTTAATTAACAGTCATTATAGAATTGCAGAGGTAAAATGCACAAGATTACTTATCTTATGAAATCTTTGCTCCACAACCAGCTACGTTGCTGCAACGTTCCACCCAACCATAGGCCAACGTGCTCATCAATCTCTCAGCAACGCTGCCACCCCCGACCTGGGCATGATTCTCCAAGGAATAAGGGAACTAGCAGGCTTACACATAGCCAGGATACACAAAAACACATAGCCAAGCCAACCAAGTTGGGTTAATTAGGACATTGAGGAGCTGATGAAGGCAATTTGCTAAGCTGGTGAGCTCGTAACAGAGCCAAGAACACCTACACCAAAACTAGCCTAACCTCTAAGACACCCATCCACACCCAACACAAGGAATCAGTCCCTTCTCTGCTACACAGTCCCTCAGGCCCTGCATTCCCTTCCAGTGCTATTCAGGGGTGATGGAGAAGAAGGTCAGCCCTCTAGTTCTGCCTGTGTGGTTTCTAACACCAGGTTTATCAAGCAACCAAGCCAAAATCCTTACTCCTCACACAGTTTGAAAACCAACATTTGCACTCCGGCAATTAATTTAGCTCTCACAGCTTAAACAGGGAAAACGAATTGCACAGCCCCATACATAACAGCAAAAATGGCTCACAACATGGGGGAAAAACACACAGTCCTGAATCTTATCAGGGAAACCAACTCACAGCAGGGAAAAACGTCTCAAATAGCCAGTGCGTGAGGCCCAAAAGTTGCTGAGACAGTCAAAAACGTGAATGGCTCTTCCCAGCCATGGTAAAAACACATGAATTCACAAGAAACGTGAATGGAAAATGCACTAGCAGCTCCAAAAACGTGAGGAAGACAACCCAGGCCCTGGCATTACAAAAACGACCTCCAATCCATGGGAAAAATGAAGCTAACAGCCAAAATCGTGGAAAGAAAGACACAGGAAAATCTCCAGCTGCTCCCAAAACGTGAGGAAACTGAAAAACGTGAATGCATGGCAGAATGGCCTGCGTTTTTGGGTATTTTTCCTGCCAGGGAAGTCAGAACACGTTTTTCAAAAATGGGTCTCCGCCCAATTCGAATTTGGTTGCCCATACTCTTCCCCTTCCATGCAATAACTAACTCAACCACATTCTGGCAGAAATAAATGATTGGGGAAAAAGACAAGAAAGGTGGTTGACAGCTTGATGGGTTTTCTCATAGACATTTGGCTTTTCCCCATTGGCCCATAGGCTAAATATTTCACCCCCCCCTTATCCTTAGAAAATCATGCCCCATTCGATTTGGTTGCCGCGACCGTAGCTGGTTGTGTTTATTTTTATTATAGATGCATATTTACATGATGCTGAAACTTAATATGTGCCGCATGCCCCGATATACCATCGGTGACAAATTCAAATCCAAAACATAGCATTGCCGATCAATGGTGGGGCCTTGGCCTTTAGCTCTGCACCATGATCATTACAATATATACATCATGTACATTTAATGTAACGGGGTCAAAACCGGGGCATTACAGAGAACCTGTAGCAAACTATAAGGAAATAAACCTGCAAACAAAATAAGTTAGAAAACAAGCATGAACATGAAACAAAACAATATTATACCTTTAGTCTTTGTGGAAATGGGCCACCATGCCCTAGACTTAGAAGCACCTCTCTCAATGGGATGGAGTGTTGGCTTGTGGAGAAATGGAGGAGAGGGAGGGTGAATGGCTTGAGAGGAAGAGGTTCTCAAGGCCCTCACATGGGAAGCATAATGATACGGAGAGAAGGAGTCTTTTGAGAGTGACCCCCACCCCTCTATTTATAGTTTTTTCTTGATATTTTAGGGTTTTAAGCCCCTGGTTAGGGCTTTAGCCCCTTTTTTGGTCTTTAATCCCCTTTCACCCAATTCTTAGCTCCTTTGGGGATTTTAAGCTCCTTTGAGGGGTTTTAGCCCCTTTTTGGAGGTTTTAGCCCCCATGAGAGATATTTATCTCTTTTTAGGGGTTTTTGAGCCTTTGCAAGGGTGTGGGGGTCAAATGAGGGTAGTGAAAGGTAGTGAAATAGATGCCTTTGGGTGGTGTAGGTCATGTAGAGCTTAATGAGGGATTTTTTTGGTTAACATTCATTGAGGTTAATACATGACTATTTTCATCGCAACCCATGTATCATACGCGAGTATTGACGCTACAGCTCATGTATATATGACCAAGGTTGAAATCCATGGTTTTTTTTATGAAAGTCGTGTATCATACATGACCTGCCAGTATTGATAGTCGTGTATGCCTTAATCCAAATTAAAAATATATAAACATGATTAGCCAAGGAAAGTTGGGTCCTCAATCATAACTATACCAACTTCCCCAACCATCCCAACTTTCGTAACATCTCTCTTTCCTCATGTATAAATATAGGGTAGGGGTTGAGGCTAATCATCATGAATTTTAGAGAAAATTTATGTTGGTGGTTTGCCTTTAGATATCTTGGAGAATTAGAACTCAGTGTCCTTAGCTAGCAGAGGAGCACTTGTCTCAGATGTTCAGTTGCAATCTCAACTCACTTCTTTATTAATAAAGAGAGTGTTTATTCTAAAGTATTCCAGCTAGACTACAACGTAGCAGGATTTAGGCACCTCATTCTTTAAGGATTGTTTTTTGTTGTTTTTTGGATAACAATAAAAAGAAAATAATATAAAAACAGGTATACATAAACAAAGATCTGAAAAAATCAAATAATACATGTATAAGGACAAGATTTTAAAGAAATATCAAGTCTTCAGTTGTTCAGGATGTAGGATATAGGTTCAAACCATAAAAATAAAAAGAATAAACAAATAGTTTCATTCACTGCATCATATGTAAAAATCCAGGTGCTGAAAAATAGATTTCTAACATCATTTAGTAGTAATATTCACTTGCCAACAGAGACATCTATATAAGAGACATCCATATAAATAAAAGTGTAGAAAAAGGTTCAAATAGAACCACAAAATATTGAAACAAAATATAACTTTAAACCTAGCTCCAAATAGATAATAGTCATTCATTCAGAAAAGAAGTTATTACACATACATAGTATTGTTGAACTGTACACGGGTTCCATGCATATGTCGACCCTAATGTGTCCCCTTTTGTTCAAACAAAATATTACAATATATACTAAAAGCGTAAAATTAAAAGTTTGTTCATAGATCCACCTTTTAAGAATTAAACTTCAAAAAATAGAAAAGTATATATCTTAAAATATATATTTCAAATAACTATAACAAGTTTCAAATCTATGCTAACTTAGACATCATAGAAAACTATTCTAGCTGCCTCATCGAACGTAGCTAATCCACCCAACGCATGTTCCTTCCTTTATAATCTGTTGCACTCCTTCTGCATCTGATTCAAACTCCTTTCGAACTGCTCTTTATCTTTAACAAGCTGAACATTTTGTTCCTACACCATTTTCCTTCTCTTTACTACTTCATCTGCTACTTGTACCAGCTCTAAGTAGATTTTATTTACTTCATCTATGTCCTGTTTCAGCATCCTATTGGCTTGCATTAAACCATCATTTATCTTATTTATATGTTCATTTGAAATTTGAAATGATCAATTTCTCTTTTTTGTTTATCCATTTCAAAATATTTCATAACATCTTCTGAATCTTCAGGTTTTTCATCTACAGCATTGTCCTTACTGAGATCTGTTTTCCCTTTTGAGGATTCACCCATTTCAACTTCAGTAACCAATTTTTCTCTCACCTTTGAAATCATTGATGTTGTATTTTCTTCGAGATCTTCACCATTATCAAAATTATTAGGACAATTCTTAGGAATTAGATCTGGAACATTTCTCAAACTTTGGTCAATACCATTCAGAACTTGATTTAATGTTAATTCTAATTGATTTGATATTTTATCCTTTTCATCATCACTTGATGAATTCTACACACTTATGATCTCATCTTTCTTAATCTTTCGATCTAACATTGCTTTCATATTCAACCTCAATTTGTTTACAGTGCGTGTCTTTGGCTTGTAATATACTTTAACTGGCGTAAATGAACATTATATAAATTTTGAGGGTTTACTAAGAGAAAAATAAAGGTCTGATCTTTTATTATCTAATTCTATTTTATCAACAGAATTCATGGACGAACTGAAATCTTTCAACTCTTCAAGATTCTTCTCTTCAAATTTAGCAAGTGTCTGAATATTCATTTATTTTTCAGGAACTTCATCTTTGTGGTGATCTTCGATTTCATTTTCAAATAAATACTTTGATCCATTGAATGCCTCTGTATTAGTAGGAGTCTTCATGGTCTTTTTCCTGGTAGGGCTTTTCTTTCTTTTACCCTCTTTCCCTTCCTTAAACTCAAATTTGAAACTGGACCAAAATAAGAAATGAGACCAGGATCTCTCATGTTTTTCTAATTGTTTGGAAATTAAAAATTTAACCACGCCATGGTGAAAAACACCATTTCTAGAATAATCATGATGATTCCACACCCTAATGGTCATTTTACTTAAACTCTTCAGCAAGTAATAGGGTAGGTTTAACTTTTTACTAACTGATACGTGTTTCAGAAAAAACATATGGTAGAGGTAGATGGTGGTGAACCTCCCTTCACATGTCACATATTTTTGGATGATATGTAGAACATCACGCCATTCTTCAAGTAGAAAATTCCTCTGAATCCCTTGGCTCCAATTAGGGTTTCTGTGTGCAGGTAGAAGAAATTGGCTGTAATATTCATCTATTGATTTCCTTTTGTACCACTTCTCACCCTCAGGAGTGATTCCAATATCCTGTGCAATGGTTTCCTCTATCACTGGAAACTCGAGCCCACCAACATTCACTATTGATTCCTTAAAATTCTGGCAAAAATACTTTGTAACCTCTATGTTATAATACCCAATTCTTTTACACAAGGTGTACAAGCCCACTTCTTTCACCTTTGCAACATCTAATGGAATTTTACTCATCCATTCAACATTCTAGGTTTCAATTCAAAGTACATGACCACTGGAATGGGGTTTCTTATCCAAATTCATGACTGGATTCAAAGTCGTAGACACGGCACTAGAAATAGAAATCTGAGAAGAAAACATTGAAATCCAGGATTTCAATATTGATAACCATTTCATATCGAACTAGTAGGATACAAATTATTATGTTCAAAACAATATTAGAATGTGAAGTGGTATGAGTGCTCTTCCAGGTGTAACTCAGATTCAAATTTTGGATTGTTGGTAGGAACAAACCCCAAACACTGATCAGCTACATGATTGTTTGATAAACCTGCACATAATCCTAACCTTGGCAAGTTGGTAGCGCACATGTAAATGAATGATGAGATGCGCTACCATCTTTTGTTAAAACATAGGATATAAAAATACATTTCATTCATTTTCATTATATGAAAAGACATTTATTAATCTATAGGAGCTTAAGTCTTAAACTAAGATATTTGTAAAATGCAAAAAGATATTTTAAAACGAAATCAAAACAACCCAAACATAGGAGAATAAGAAAATCAAAAGGGATAAAATTATCTAATGTAGAAAGATAGGCCTAGGGAAAATAAATGGCAGACCTAGGACAAACACAGGCTCCATATGGGGGATGGCATTTCCCTATGATTTGCCAAGAAATATAAACCAAGTGCCTTTATTTTTTTTAATTACTACTGATCAATTAGGCTATCGAGTCTTATTTAAACAAAACTAAAACTCATCAGTATCTACAATGTGAATAATACCCCTCAGACCTTAGTTGGTATAAAAATACTTCAAAAACCTCACATTTAGTAGCCTGCTAGCTCATCACCTTCCAAATTTTGTAAAAAAAATGTATTTTTTCCCAAATGTTTGATAATTCTGAAAGGTCATAGCCATAGATGATCAAACTTCCCATGTTTTAGTTTCTCATCTCTATGTGCATCCCATGTAAGCACCAAATCATCAGGAAAGAAATTGTCTTCTTTGAATTTTTTATCAAATATCTGTTTTATTTCATCTTTATACATCTGAGCCTTTTCAGCAAGCATGCCTCTTTCCTATTGTAGTTCAATCATCTGAAAATTTCTCTTTTGTACCTCATTTCATTCTTCAAGACTATCTTGCATAAAATTCATGACAGGAAGACCCAATTGTACAAGAAAAACAGCCTCGGTTCCATATACACGCTGGAAAGGAGAAGTACCAATTGCCTTTTTTGTGATGATACGATCAGCCCAAAGAGCATATTTCAACTTACTATCCCATGTTTTTTTTCTCTCTAAAAACAATTTCTTAATACTGTTCACAATGTTCTTGTTTGTGGACTCTTCCAAGCCATGAACTTGTGGGTAATATGGAGTCGAATGTTTCAAAAGAATCCCATTTTTTTCACAAAAATGGACCATATTCTGAGACTTGAAAGCAGGAGCATTGTCTATGACCAGATCTCTGGGGCAACCAAATATGCTCAAAAGTTTTCCTCCAGAAAATTTATTATGACTTGATCACTTTCTCTTTTGGTAGGAATTTCCTCTACCCATTTTGTAAAGAAATCAATAGCTGTCAGAATATAGCTACTCACTAAAATGTGGATTGATTTCTCCTATAAAATCTAACCCCCACTAGTGGAAAGGAGCTTCAACTTAAATAGGTTTAAGAGGAAAAGAAAGTAGTTTTTTCTTACCTGCAAACTTATAGCATTCAACACAAGATCTTACATGGGAAAAAGCTCTGAAAATATATTTAGCCAATAATATCCTACTCGCATCATTTTAAAGGTCGTATCCTTCCAATAACTATGTCCACTGCAAACTCCTTCATGCATTTCAGTTGTCACATCCTCGACCTTTTCATCATCAACACGTCTAAGAAGAATACCCATAGGATATTTCCAAAGTAGATTATGTTCAGAAATAATAAAAAAATTCATGGCTTTCAACTTGAAAGATATGAATTTTCCTTTGTCTAAATCTGGTGAAGATTATAGAAACAAAATAAAATATAATATATCACTATGCAAAGCTGAGTCAACATACTTCTAAAAAATATGTTATTTTTCCTTTTGATGCTGATATTTTTCTGCTTTAAATACTTCATTAAACACAACATTCAATCCTAATTCTTGGCAATTAGAATATGTAAGCAACTTAGCCAAACCTTGGCCTTTAACAAGTTTGGTTGGCTTGATCTCAGTGCCATATTCCATTATTTTCTATCCAACGACCTCTTTTCCCTTCATATTAGGTTGTGTTAATATCTCCTTTACTGCTGCATCAGGAACATATGCTAAAATTTTTGAATGCAATAAGTAAATTCTTAAAAACTTATGGTCTTTAACAAGTGCATAATCCTCCTTCTCCAAAGTGTTGTACTTGAGTTATGAGTCCCTTAAAACTTTACTGAAAAATGAAATAGGTTGTTCAAGACCCGCTAAATTATTTTGCAAAAGCATTGTTGCTATAGTGTCTTCAGAGGAAAAAGAAAAGGTAATAAAGTCTTTAGAAAATCCAGGGATTACCAAAATCAGTGCTTCTGTGAGAGCTTGTTTTATTCTTTCAAAAGATAATTTTGCTTCTGGAGTCCATTTCACTTCTTGATCCTTTCTAATAATCTTAGTTATTTTCTTGAAAATCTGTGCAAAGTTAGGAATAAACCAGCTAAGAAAATTAATTTTCCCAATAAAGGACTGAATTTCTTTTTATTCCTGGGAATAGTAATTTTCAAAAAAAAATTCACACGTTCTGGGTTAATATTGATACCATATGCTGAGACAATATGACCAAGAAGCTTTCCTTCCTACATGGAAAAATGAGATTTATTTGGGTTCATGGACAAACCAAAGTTTCTGCAATTTAAAAAGGTTTGTTCAAGATGCTTAAGATGACTTTCATCTGATTGTGAAAACATTGTTATGTCATCTAGATAGATCACCACAAATTTATCCCTTTCACAAACAAATTATATGTCCATTTCACTTTGTAAAGTTGCACCTGCATTCATTAAACCAAATGGAATTTTATCATACACGAAAGTTCCCTAGGGAGTGGTAAAAGAAGTTTTCTCCCTATCTTCTGGATGGAAGACAATTTGGTTGTATCTTGAGAACCCATCTATCATTGATATTCTTTGAGATCCTACTACCTTCTGCAAGATCTGATCTATCTTAGGCACAAGGTAATTATCTTTCAAAGAAGATCTGTTCAGGTTACGAAAAATCAGCACATAACCTTATCTCACCATTTTTCTTTCGAATGGGAACCATATTTGCAACCCAAGTGGAATACCGAAGAGGTAATATAATTTTTGCATCCAACAGCTGTTTCACCTCATTTTCAATAATTGGAAACAATACTGGATTGATTTTTCTGATTTTTTGGTGGAAGGGTTTAGTATCAGGTTTTAGATGAATCTTATGTTGGATTATGGTAGGCTCACGTCTTAAGATCCTCATATGACCAAGCAAATACATCCACAAACATTTTTAACATAATGATATACCTCTTTTTATTCTCTTCTATCAGCAACTTAGAAAATTTAATGATCTCAGGTTGACTTTCAGTTCCAGTGTTGTAGCTACTAACATTTTCCCCATAAGATTGTACAACTGGTTTCGCTAAAGTATCTTCTTTAAAAAAGAACGTTTCTAGAGGAACTAAACCCTTTGGAATAAAATTTCCTTTGCGTTCAATTATTTTATGATTAGCAATTGAATGTTCTATAGAAGAGGGAAACACATCCATATCTTCATATTGTTCTTCATCAATCTGAGAGGTTGAAAATTCACATGTTAATTCCAATAATTTGTTGATCTCTAAATCATCTTGAAACACTCCCCAATGTTTTATGTTATCAGGAATTGAATGCCTATGCCTAACTTCAATTAGGTATCTGATTTGAGTATTTTGCGGGACTTTAAAAAATGTTGTTGCTAGAGATAAAGACTCTGATGTCTGATTTTGATCTCTAGGAATGAATAAAATATTAAACACTAAATATAAATTATCCATTAAATCCCATACTTCATTTCTATAAAATTTTAACAGCTATTACTTTACTTGATAAACATTTCTGACCTGTTGAACCACTAACTCGAAGCCACCAAAAATAGCCAGTTGTTGAATTCAAAAATCCTTTGCAAATCTTAGTCCCAGTACTAATTCTTCATATCATTTTGTATTGTTAGTTGTCTAAAATTCCAATTTGTAAATCAGACAAATATTTTCCCCTTCAGGAGAAATGAGAACAATTCCAGCTCCTTCTCCCTCTTTAGATGAAGAACCATCAAAGTACATCTGCCATAATTCATCTTGTTTTTTAGTACTACAATAAAATGGTTCTTCCTTTTCTACTTGCAGAACACTAGATGTTTCTTCATTACTCAAATGCAACATACAGGATAACATGTCTTCTTCCACAACATAGATTAAATTATTTGATGGATTTTTGTTGTCACTTACTAAATAAGCCAATTGCACTTCTTTGTATAACATCCTTTTCTCTCCTCCAAATATTGGAATAGTATTATAGGAAAAATCCATCCTTTTTCCCAAGATCTCAAGAGAAACATGCCCAAATTAGGTGCAGTATCAACAACAGCCACATCCATCATAACACTTTTCATAGGTAATTGTGCAAGATTGACAACAAGATCTTTTATCACTCCTAAATACTAAACTGCTCTTGAATCATAAGCAAATAAAACATGATAAGGTCTAGTAATGATCAGACCTAGGGATTCCATGATAGATTTGGGCATAAGATTATGAGAAGTTCAAGAGTATAACAAATAGTTGTGTAGCAATTGATCATGAATTATTAAGGTAATATAGAAAGGAGGAGGGAAATTTGATTTCTTTTCAACTTTATCAGGTGAGGAAGAACCAACAAAAATGGTAGGATGCTCATCTTGTAGGTTTATAACATCAGAAGGGATTTCATTAGCCTGTGATTTCAACATTCTATAAGCAGGATCTCTAAATGAAGCTATTTTCATCAACTCTGTTAATGGGATAGGATTCTTCACCTTACTTAACTTGTTTTCAAAATTAAAACCCTCATTACTCTTACTGATTTCTTCTAAATCTGTCAGCTTATTTTTATTAACCCCATGATTCTGTTTCTTTTCAAATGATGGATCAGGCCATTGTTTGATAGGATCAGCTACTTTGTTTTTAGGAATTTTAGCAACTTGCTTAGCACTAGATATTAGATTATAAGAATTATTTGGATTTGTCTCATAAATATCAGTTGGGATGAATAGCTAAAATTATCAAAATATCTAGAGTTTTGATACTGAGCTTTAGTAATAAAACCTTCATATGATTCTTGTTCAAGATTATTTATATTTTGATCCAAATTTTCATATTCCAACTCCTCAACCTCCTCTTCTTCATTCAACAAATTATTTTGGAAAGGGCGTTGAACTCTCTAATCCTAATTATCTTTTCTCTCTCTTTGCATGTCATTATTCCTCCATTCTCTAGGAAAAAATATTGGAACAAAAGGACATCTAAATTGATTTGGATTTCCTTCTTGCAAAGGTCTAATTAAATTCGTATTCTCCATTTCTAATATTTTGACTTTTGCAGACAAATTTTTAATTAAATTATCCATTTCATCCATTTTGCCCGATGACTTACCTATAGAAGTTGATGTCATCATTTCTTTTTTTCCTTTTTATCTTGCTCTAGGTATTATGATTGTTCTTTAATCTTACTTGATTCCAACATGTTTGACTCAAATTCTAATGCAGCTTCCTACATATTTAGCAAGGTTCTAGAACTTCTTTCTCTTAAAAGAAAAGAAAACTCAGAATCAAGTGAATTGGCATATGTGATTTTTGCTAAAGTCTCAGAAGGCTTAAATCCAACTGGAATTTTGCTATACATCTTATTCAAGCATTATCAAAAGTCAACAACTAATTCATTTTTCTTCTTTTTCAAAGCCCCAAATTCAATGATGTAGTAAAGGAAGTCATTTGTATTCCCCCATTGTTTGATGAACAAATCCTTTAATGCTTCTATTCCATCTATGGATCCTGTAGGTAATTCTCTAAACAATTTCCTAACCTCCATATAATATCTAAACAAACATCCTCATCCAAACATCATTGGCTTCAATATTCTCATTGTCAGCATAACTGAAAAATGCATTCCCTTGTTCCTCTGTTGTCACTTCCCCTTGACCATTAAACCTAGATATATATTTCTGATAATCTCCCCTAGGAAGAGTGCCAAGGGGCGGAGGAATTACCAATGGGGAATACCTAGAAGCTACCATACGGTCCATATAATCAGGAGGATAAGAAGCCATTTTTGGACTATATGGGCTTGGACTAGATTATTTTCAACTAGATTGTCTTGATTAAGAAGAATAAATCCTGGACTTAAGTTTATGAAGTGGGACCCTACTCGCGAGAGGAATGTAAGGTGAAACTTGAGTTTTTAGAGAAAAACCTCATGTATGTAGAAACTCAATTTTAACCTCTTCAAACAATAAAGGATTTGTGAAAACCTAAAAAATTATCCATTTGAGTGACATGAAAAGACAAGTCTTTTTCCTCTTTACCTTTCTCAGTTTGTGGATCAAAAGAAGGAGAAGCAAACTATGATGGATCATGTATTTCTAAAGGTGAAGGATACATAAATCTTCCATACGAGGTAGAACTCAATTGTTTCCTAGCATCCCTCAGTATCTACCTGGGATATGGGACTCTTGGATGTAGAGGAGATGAAGGGTTTTCCCTAGTCCCAACTTTTTTAAGAGCCACAGTTGATTTCCTTTATTAAAATAGGTGAAAAATGTAATCTATAAAACCATTCACTGATTATGTTCACCCCACAAAACAGGTCTGTTAATGTTAAACCAAGGAAGAACTTGTAATCTTGCTCCCTAGTATGGTCGCCAAAAGATGTTTATCCTAAAGTATGAAAACTAGACTACAAGGTAGAAGGGTTTAGGCACCTCATAATTTAAAGATTGTTTTTGTTGTTTTTTGGATAACAATAAAAATCCAAGAATATAAAAATAGGTACAGAGAAACAAATATCTAAAAACATCAGATAATATATTCACAAGGACAAGATTTTAAAGAAATAATAATTGTTCACTTTTTCAGGATGTAGGATATAGGTTCAAAGCATAATAATACAATGAATAAAAAATAGTGTAATGTCCCAGTTTGGCCCCTTTACATTAGATGTATATGATGTATAAATTGTAAATGATCAGGGTGTGGAGCTAAAGGCCAAGGCCCCACCATTGATCGGTTATGTTATGTTTTGGATTTGAATTGTCACCGATGGTATATTGGGGCATGCGGCATATATTATGATGGTCATCATGTAAATATGCATCTATAATTAATTAAATGAACCCGACCAGCTACGATCGCGGCAACTAAAATGAGAAAAGGGCATGATTTTCACAAGGATAAGGATGTGGGGAAATTTGTCAAACCTTGGGGCCAAGAGGGAAAATACCCATGTGTCTTCATCCCTTGTCTTATTCCAACCACTTTCATTAAGAAAGGTTGCTGGGGGTTGAGGCAGTTATGATCTTTGGTAGTGGGGTGGAAGGACTGTCAGTCCTCACCCACACGCACACTCCACCCACTGTTGACTTCACTATGGTGGAAAAACCTTCATGCACTCTCTAATTGGGACCTCACGATTTTGCTGTTCATCTCCACGAGTTGCTAAACACCTAGTCACTGCAATTTCGTGTCCTCCCGGTAGCTGTTCACCCTCACACACTTCCAATTGTATACACACGATTTTCACACACAGGAATTTTCCTGGTTTCACCCACGTTGTTTTTCCTCTGCAGATTTGAGAATGGTGTGGCTCCGTCCTTTACTCACGGGCTGATTTGTGGGTTCGGCATTGTGATTGTTCACGCACCGGTGGGGAGACTATAAAATTCATCCCTAGTATGGTCTGCGTACATTTTCCCCAGCAGTTCGGTTGTGCAAAACGGGCCTTTGTTCCCCCACGTCGTGAGCTGTGTTTGCTGTTACGTTTGGGGATTGTTGTAGATGGTTTGAAGTCATTTTTCCTGTTTAAGCTGTGACAGCTAAATTAATTTCCTGAGTGCAATGGTTGGTCTTCGGAACATGAGAGGAGCAGGGATGTTGGCTTAGATTTGCTTGATAAACCTGGTGGCTGGAAACCACAAAGACAGAGCTAGAGGGTTGGCCTTCTTCTCCATCACCCCTTAATAGCACTAGAAGGGAATGCAGGGCCTGAGGGACTGTGTAGCAGAGAAGGGACTGATTCCTTGTGTTGGGTGTGTTTGGGTGTCTTAGAGGTCAGGCTAGTTCTGGTGTAGGTGTTCTTGGCTCTATAATGAGCTCACCAGCTTAGCAATTTTCCTTCTCCAGCTCCTTGATGGCCTGATAAACCCAACTCTGTTGGCTTGGCTGTGTGTTTTGTGTATCCTTGGCTATGTGTAAGCCTGCTAGTTCCCTTATTCCTTGGAGAATCATGCCCAGCTCGGGGGTGGTAGCGCTGCTGAGAGATTAAGGAGCACGTTGGCCTATGGTTGGGTGGAACGTTGCAGCGACGTAGCTGGTTGTGGAAGGAGTTTTCATAAGATAAGTGATCTTGCCTATTTTACTTCTGCAACCTTACTTTCTGTTAATTGTCATAAGATGAAAATGCTTGTATGAATGAACGTTTCTTCCATTGTGTATGATAAACAATGGCATATATGTATTTTCTACTTCAATGCATTTTATTTCAGCATATCAGCATGTTATTTTTATGAATTCACATGATCAGGGGCTCTTAGCCCGCATGGTTAATGCCATGGTGATCGCGCCCTCTTCGCCGGTCGGAGGCATGGGGACGTGACAGTATGGTATCAGAGCAAGGTTGACAACAATGGGCCTCTATGGGCCAAGAAGAAGCAATTGACAGAAGTTGTATTTCATTCTACCCAACAGAAGTCATAATATGAATGACTGTAAAATTGAGAAAATTTGGTTAAGTATGGAACAGTCGGGCCACTAGCGGAAAGACTTCTGACGGGGAAGGAATTTTGACGTAGTGGAAGCGCAGCGAAATCCTGGCCGACGGAACAATTTGAGAAAAATCAGAAGAAGTTGACGTTTGGCGAGCCGCCATTACGGAAGCCAAAGTCACTAGTCTTCTGATCCAAAATTCCGTCGACACCCGAATTTAAAATTGTTCCAAGTAAGTGCCAATCGAAAGAAGCTAACGTTTGGAGAGCCGCCATTGCAGAAGCCAAAGCCATTTGTCTTCCGATGTAAGAAGTCCACCGACGTCCGAAGTTAAAATTCCTTTAAGAAAAGAGCGGCAGTCGGAAGGAGTTCGTCTTTGGTGTGCCGCTGTTGCAGAAGCCAAAGTAAATTTCCAGCCGATGAGAAAGACCTCCGAAGCCGCATAAAAGTTTAAATTATTCCAAGTAAACAGCCGCCGATCGGAAGAGAAAGTGTTCTGAGAGCCACCGTTGCGGATGAGAAAGTGTTCCGAGAGCCGATTCTGTGGAAGCGAAAGTGTTCCGAGAGCCGCTGTTGCAGAAGAGAAAGTGGTTCATGTGCCGCCATTGTGGAAGCGAAAGCGCTAAGACTTCCGATGTGGAAAGACAGCCGAGAGCCGATTCTGTGCAAGGAAATTTTGAATTTTCCATGGGATTTCTCAGCAGATTTCAACTGTTTTCAGAGGGATTTTTCAGTTGTTTTTCAGTGAAATTTTAGGGCTGAAAAGGAGAAAAGAGGCAGGGATCTTATGCGCCAGATTGTGCGATCATCCCCCTCAGATAGATGTTCTTTGATGAGGAAAATTTTGTGTGTTGGGAAAAATGTAATTTTATGATCATTCCAGGAGAAGGTAAGTGATTCTGATTTATATGCTATGCATCTAACATTTGTGTTATTAACATGTTTGCAGAGTCATAGTCACCTTCCAGGGAAATATTTTAGGCAGTATAGTTGGTAAGTAAGTGGTGGTTCAGTTATGAGAACCCATGATGGGTATGATGCTTGGGATTCTTACAAGCGAGCAGAAGATGCCATGGGAGAAAATGTTCGTAATAGAACTAATGACATAGAGTCTCATGGAAGGAGATTCCAAGAGACACCGTCAGATGTTGTAGCCACTATGAGAAGCTTGATCAAAGCTTAGGAAGAGCAGCATCAATTGAATGTTGCAATGTTGCAGAGTTTGACAGACTTGCAAAGAAATATAGACTCTGGAAGAGGTACAGCAAGACCAGAAGGTAGTAAGAGCAGCACTAGGAGAAGGAGAAGGACTTCTAGTGGATCATCTGATTCCAAAGAATCCAGTGGGGATTCAATCTCTTCTTCTCATAAAATGAAAATAAAGAGACACCATAGGGATCACTCTCGTGATGAATTTAAGAAAGCTAAACCTCCTACATTTGATGGTGAGGTAAAGACGGGACAAGAAGCTGAATCTTGGCTTCTTGGGATAAAGAAGTACTTTCAAGTGCATGATTATTTGGGAAACATGAAGGCAAGAGTTTCCATATTCAATCTGAATGGAAGGGCATCCATTTGGTGGGAACACTTCAAGCAAGTAAAGAGGATCAGTGAAAGGAGACTTAAGTGGAAACAGTTCAAGAAGTATTTCAAGCAGAAGTACCTTTCTGACAGGTATTATGATGATAAGATTAAGGAGTTCCATGAGTTGAGGTTGGGACAGCAGACCATGGAAGAATATGCAAATAAGTTCTTGGAGCTGTTGAGGTATGTACGGTACATACGAGATGAAAAAGTGAAGGTCCAGCGTTTTCTGAGTGGATTACCTCAGTCCTACAAAGATAGAATTGAGTTTTATGAGCCTAGAACTCTTGAAGAAGCAATAAGGAAGGCTAAGTATTGCTATGAGAAAAGCAAAGGTAAGTCGGATTACCACAAGGCATGGAAGGACAAGAAGAACGAGAAGTTTGACCAAAGAAAGAAAGGTTTCAAACCTTCTAATTTCAGAAACCAGCAAAAGCAGGAATCCCAAGCTGAGAGCAAGCCAGTTGGAGTGACAGGAAAAAAGCCTAAGTATCCACAACAGAATAGAGGACCACTTCAATGTTGGAAATGTGGAGGACCCCACATGCGCAGGAATTGTCCACTCGAGAATGAGAGTGCAAGGCCAACTTATAACATTCAAGAAGCGGAAATAGTGGGTCAAGTAGCAAGGGCAGTTCCTAGGATCTATGCAGCACTGGAGGACCGCCAAGCAGATCACCAGTCAGCTGTAGTTGAAGTAGCAGGTAAGATTGTTGAGCAATCTATTTCTATTTTGATTGACCCTGGTTCTACTCACAGTTACATTACTCCTAGAGTAGTGGATATTTGTGCTTTTAAGAAAGTAAAGCATAGGAAGTCTTGGTTAGTTCAGCTAGCCATTGGAACTAAGAGAAAAGTCAACGAAGTGGTAGAGAAATGTCCGTTGGTTATGAAGGGATTGGTCAGGTGTGTAGATCTGAATGTTCTACCGCTTGGTTCCTATGATGTTCTCATTGGAATGGATTGGTTAGAAGCTCACAGGGTGAAGCTTGATTGCTACAATAAGACTTTTGAATGCATGAATGAAGAAGGGAATCTAGTAGTTGTGAAAGGTATTCCAAAGGTGGTTTTAGTACGACAGGTTTTAGCTATGCAGCTAAAGAAGTTTTGTAGGAAGGGTTGCGAGTTGTATGAAACTCATATCTTGGAGACATCAGGAGATGAAACTTCAAGGTTGGAGGACTATCAGGTGTTACAGGAATTCAGGGATGTGTTTCCTGATGAGATTATAGGGCTTCCTCCAAAGCAGGACATTGATTTCACTATTGAACTTGTGCCAGGAGCAGCACCAGTGTCCAAGGCACCCTACAGGATGAGTACACCGGAGATCCTATAATTGAAGATGCAACTACAAGAGTTGTTGGAAAAGAAGTATATTCGGCCGAGTGTGTCTCCTTGGGGAGCACCAATTCTGTTTGTAAAGGAGAAAGATGGTACACTCAGGTTATGTATTGATTACAAATAGTTGAACAAGGTTACTGTGAAGAATAAATATCCTTTTCCTAGGATTGATGACCTCTTTGATCAAATGAGAGGGGCAAATTTATTTTCCAAGATTGACTTGATGTCTGGTTACCATCAGGTGAGAATCAAGGATGAAGACATTCATAAGATAGCCTTCAGGACAAGGTATGGGCATTATGAGTTTGTAGTGGTACCATTTGGTCTCACAAATGCACCAGCTACATTTATGTGCCTTATGAATAGTGTCTTCAACAAGTATTTCGACAAGTTTGTTCTTGTTTTCCTTGATAACATTCTTGTTTATTCTAAGAATGAGGAAGAGCATGAAGAGCATTTGAGATTGACATTGAGTTTGCTCAGGGAGCATAAGTTGTATGCAAAACTAAGCAAGTATGACTTCTATCGCGATAGAATTCAGTATTTGGGTCACATTATCTCAAAGGAGGGTATATCTGTGGACCCTGAAAAGATTGAAGCCATTATGAATTGGCCTACTCCAAGAAATGTGACAGATGTAAGATCTTTTATGGGACTTGCAGGATACTACAGGAGATTCATTGAGGGATTCTCCAAAGTTGCACATGCCATCACTTATTTGCAAAATAAGGGGATGAAGTTAGAATGGACATCGAGATGTGAAGAAAGTTTTCAGAGGTTGAAGAATCTTCTCACTAGTGCACTAGTGTTGAAGGTTGCAGATCCAGAAAAGGATTTTGTAGTGTGTACCAATGCATGTGAACAAGGGCTTGGAGGATTCCTTATGCAAGACAACCACGTGATATGTTATGAGTCAAGAAAGCTAAAGGAACATGAGAAGAACTATGCCACTCATGATCTAGAGCTTGCAGCCATAGTACATGCTCTCAAGATGTGGAGGCATTACTTGATGGGTAGGAGATTTGAGCTCAGGACAGACCATTGTGGTCTGAAGTACCTATTTGATCAGCCTACTCTAAATGCTAGGAAAACAAGATGGCTAGAATTTTTATGTGAGTTTGATTTAGAGATCAAGCACATAAAAGGAAAGGAGAATAAGGTAGCTGATGCACTCAGCAGGAAAGTGCAAGAAATGCATGTGGCATCTCTTAGTATTTTCCAATCAGATTTGAGGCAGCAGATTGCCAATCATGTTGCTGGAGATGAATTGTATGAGCAAGTAAAAGACAAATTGCAGCAGAAAAGTCTCGAGAAGAGGTATGAGGGATATAAATTGGAAGAAGATGGACTTGTCACTTATAAAGGTAGAATTTATATTCCAGATGTAGCAGGTTTGAGGAGAGTTGTTATAGATGAAATCCATCAAGCTCCGTATTCTGGTCACCCAGGATATCAGAAGACAATTGCTACAGCTAGAAAGCAGTACTTTTGGCCAGGTATGAAAAAGGATACGGCTGAATACATTTCAAGGTGCATGAAATGTCAACAGGTAAAGGTTGAGCATCAACATCCAGCAGGTTTGTTACAACCCTTTCCAGTTCCGGAATGGAAATGGGAAGTTATTTCCATGGATTTTATTACAGGATTGTCAATGACTTGGAGACAACATGATTCTATCATGGTTGTGGTAGACAAGTTGACTAAGGCAGCACATTTTATACCGGTTAAGTCTACGTATGAGACTGGAGACATTGCAAAGATCTTCATGAAGGATATTTTCAAATTGCATGGACTGCCTAAGGCAATAGTCTCTGACAGAGATGTCAAGTTCACTTCCAACTTTTGGAATGGGTTGTTTGCAAATTTGGCTACAAAGCTAACCTTCAGCACTGCATACCATCCTCAGATAGATGGGTAGACAGAGAGAGTTAATCAGGTGCTTGAAGATATGCTTCACATGTACGTAATGGACAAACCAACCAAGTGGGAAGATTACTTACACTTGGTAGATTTTGCTTATAACAATGGACATCAAGCATCCTTGGGGATGAGTCCATACGAAGCTTTGTATGGAAGAAGGTGTAGAACACCAGTGACTTGGGATAATCCAGTGAACAGGATTATGCTTGGGCCAGAATTGCTCAGGGAAATGGAGCAAGAGGTCGTAAAGATTAGGCAGAAGCTGAAAGTAGCACAGGATAGATAGAAAAGCTATGCAGATAAGCATAGGGTGAACAGGGAGTTCAGTGTTGGGGATCATGTTTACCTCAGAGTGAGGGCAAGGAAGAGTTCCTTGAAGCTTGGAAGTTGTGCCAAGTTGTCACCAAGATATTGTGGGCCGTTTGAAGTGATTGAAAGAATAGGGCCAGTTGCATATAGACTTGCATTGCCTGCTAGCACTAGGGCTCATAATGTTTTTCATGTTTCTGTGCTTAAGAAATATGTACATGATCCTAACCATGTGATAAATTGGGATGTGATTCAGGTGGAACCCGAGGGAGAGTTCCGAATCGAGCCAATGCCCATCCTCGACAGGAAGGTCACAATGCTCCGGAACCAAGCCATAGGATAGGGAAAGGTGCAATGGGAGCACTACGGACCTGAAGAGGCTAAGTGGGAGCTGGAGGATGCCATGTGATTGGCACATCCATTTTTGTTCAATTCTGTGAAACACTGAGGTGATACCAGTGTAGCATTTTGTTCAAATTTTGTAAAGCACTGATGACAGTGCTATTGAAGGGGGAGGGGAATGTAATGTCCCGGTTTTGACCCCATTACATTAGATGTATATGATGTATAAATTGTAAATGATCAGGGTGTGGAGCTAAAGTCCAAGGCCCCACCATTGATCGGTTATGTTATGTTTTGGATTTGAATTGTCACCGATGGTATATCAGGGCATGCGGCATATATTATGATGGTCATCATGTAAATATGCATCTATAATTAATTAAATGAACCCGACCAGCTATGATCATGGCAACTAAAATGAGAAAAGGGCATGATTTTCACAAGGATAAGGATGTGGGGAAATTTGTCAAACCTTGGGGCCAAGAGGGAAAATACCCATGTGTCTTATTCCCTTGTCTTATTCCAACCACTTTCATTAAGAAAGGCTACTGGTGGTTGAGGCAGTTATGATGTTTGGCAGTGGGGTGGAAGGACTGTCAGTCCTCACCCACACGTACACTCCACCCACTGTTGACTTCACTATGGAGGAAAAACCTTCACACACTCTCTAATTGGGACCTCACGATTTTGTTGTTCATCTCCACGAGTTGCTAAACACCCGGTCACTGCAATTTCGCGTCCTCCCGGTAGCTGTTCACCCTCACACACTTCCAATTGTTTGCACACGGTTTTCACACACAGGAATTTTCCTGGTTTCACCCACGCTGTTTTTCCTCCACGGATTTGAGAATGGTGTGGCTCCGTCCTTTACTCACGGGTTGATTTGTGGGTTCGGGATTGTGATTGTTCACACACCGGTGGGGAGACTATAAAATTCGTCCCCAGTATGGTCTGTGTACGTTTTCCCCAGTAGTTCGGTTGTGCAAAATGGGCCTTTGTTCCCCCACGTCGTGAGCTGTGTTTGCTGTTACATTTGGGGACTGCTGTAGATGGTTTGAAGTCGTTTTTCTTGTTTAAGCTGTGACAGCTAAATTAATTGCCTGATTGCAATGGTTGGTCTTTGGACTATGAGAGGAGAATGGATGTTGGCTTATATTTTCTTGATAAACCTGGTGGCTGGAAACCACAAAGACAGAGCTAGAGGGCTGGCCTTCTTCTCCATTACCCCTGAATAGCACTAGAAGGGAATGCAGGGCCTGAGGGACTGTGTAGCGGAGAAGGGATTGATTCCTTGTGTTGGGTGTGTTTGGGTGTGTTAGAGGTCAGGCTAGTTCTGGTGTAGGTGTTCTTGGCTCTGTAATGAGCTCACCAGCTTATCAATTTTCCTTCTCCAGCTCCTTGATGGCCTGATAAACCCAACTCTATTGGCTTGGTTGTGTGTTTTGTGTATCCTTGGCTATGTGTAAGCCTGCTAGTTCCCTTATTCCTTGGAGAATCATGCCCATCTCGGGGGTGGTAGCACTGTTGAGAGATTAAGGAGCACGTTGGCCTATGGTTGGGTGGAACGTTGCAACAACGTAGCTAGTTACGGAAGGAGTTTTCATAAGATAAGTGATCTTTCCTATTTTACTTCTTCAACCTTGCTTTCTGTTAATTGTCATGAGATGAACATGCTTGTATGAATGAACGTTTCTTCCGCTGTGTATGATAAACAATGGAATATATGCATTTTCTACTTCAATGCATTTTATTTCAGCATATCAGCATGTTATTTTTATGACTTCACATGATCAGGGGCTCTTAGCCCGCATGGTTAACGCCATGGTGATCGCGTCCTCTTCGCCGATCGGAGGCATGGGGACGTGACAAATAGTTTCATTCGGTGCATCATATGTAAAAATCCAGTTGTTCAAAAATACATTTTGAACATCATTTAGCAGTAATATTTAGTTTATAGCAAAGGAATCTATATAGAATACATCCATATAAATAAAATTCCATACAAAGGTTCAAACAGAACCACAGAATACCAAAACAAAATATAGCTTTAAACCTAGCTCCAAATAGATAATAAAGTCATTCATTCAGAAAATAAGTTCTTACACAGATATAGTATTGTTGAATTGTACACAACTTCCATGCACATGTCGACCCTCATGTGTCCCTTTTTGTTCAAACAAAATATTACAATATATAGGAAAAAGTTAAAATCAAAAGTTTGTTTGTAGATCCACCTTTTAAGGATTAAACTTCCAAATATATAAAATTATCTCTCTTAAAAGATATAATTCAACTAAATATAACAAGTGTCAAATATATACTAACTTAACCATCATATCAAAGTCTTCTAGTTTCCTCAGCCGGCATAGCTAATCCATCCAACGCATGTGCCTTCCTTTTCAATCTCTTGCACTTATTATGCATCTTACTCAACCTCCTTTTGAGCTGCTCTTTATCTTTAAAAAGCTGAACATTCTATTCCTGCACCATTCTCCTTCTCCTTACTACTTCATCTGCTACCTGTAACAGCTCTGAATAGTTTATATTTACTTCCTATAGGTCATGTTTCAGTATCCTGTTGGCTTGCATTAAAACATCATTTATCTTATTTATATGTTCATTTTGAAATTTGAAATGATCAATTTCTCTTTTTCGTTTATCCTTTTCAAAATATTTCATGACATCTTTTGAACCTTCAGGTATTTCATCTGTAACATTGTCCTTATTGAAATATGTTTTCCCTTTTGAAAATTCGCTCATTTCAAATTCAGTAACCAATTTTTCTCTCACCTCTGAAATCATTAATGTTGGATTTTATTCAAGATATTCAACATTATCAAAATTATAAGGACAATTCATGGGAATTAGATCTGGAACATTTCTCAAACTTTGGTCAATACCATTCAGAACTTGATGTAATGCTGATTCTAATTGCTTTGATATTTGATCCTCTTCATCATCACTTAACGAATCCTATGCACTTATGATATGATATTTTTTAATCTTCGAATCTAACATTATTTTCATATTCAACCTCAATTTGTTTACTGTGCGTGTCTTTGGCCTCTAATATACTTTAACTAGCTTAAGTGAACATTCTGTAAAATTTGAGGGTTTAGTAAGAGAACAATCAAGTTCTGATATTTTCCTAGTTATTTCTATTTTATCAACAGAATTCATGACTGAACTGAAATCTTTCAACTCTTCAGGATTATTCTGTTTAAATTTAGCAGGTGTCTAAATATTCACTTTTTTTCGGGAGCTTCATCTTTGTGGTGATCTTTGATTTCATTTTCAGGAAAATAATTTGATCCATTAATTTCCTATGTATTATTAGGAGCATTCACAATCTTTTTCCTGGTAGGGTTTCACTTTCTTTTACCCTCTTTCCCTTCCTTAAACTCAACTTTGAAACCGGACCATAATAAGAAATGAGACCAGGATCTCTCATATTTTTCTAATTCTTTGGAAATTAACAATTTAACCAGGCCATGGTGAAACATACTATTGCTAGAAGAATTAGGATGATTCCGCACCCTAATGGCCATTTTACTTAAACTCTTCAGCAATTAATAGGGTAGGCTTAACTTTTTAGTACATGATATGTGTTGTATAAAATGCATATGGTAGAGGTATATGGTGGCGAACCTCCCTTCACACTTCAAATATCTTCGGATGATATGTAGAACATCACGCCATTCTTTAAGTAGAAAAGTCATGTGAATCCCTTGACTCCGATCGCGGTTTCTGTGTGTAGATCAAAGAAGTTGATCATAATATTCATCTATTGATTGTATTTTGTACCACTTATCACCCTTAGTAGCGATACCAATATCCTATGCAATGGTTTCCTCTGTCACTGCAAACTCGACACCACCAACATTCACTGTTGATTCCTTAAAATTCTGGAAAAAAGACTCTGTAACCTCTATGTGATAATCCCCAATTATTTCACACAAGGTATACCAGCTCACTTCTTTCACCTTTGCAATAGATAATGGATGTTTACTCATCCATTCAACATCCTGTAGTTCAATTCGAAGTACATGACCACATGAACAGGGTTTCTTATCCAAATCCATGACTGAATTCGAAGTAGTAGACACAGCACTAGAAACAGAAATCTAAGAAGAAAACATGAAAAACCCTCTTTGAATATCAATCACCATTTCATATCGAACATAAAGGGTACAAAGTATTAATTTCAAAATTATCTTAGAATGTGGAGTGGTACGAGTGTTCTTATAGGTGTAACTCAGAGCCAAATGTCGGCTTGTTAGCAGGAACAAAACCCAAGGACTGATAAGTTGCATGATTGTTTGATAAGCCTGCACATATCCCTAACCTTGGAAAGTTGGCAGCGCACATGTAAATGAATCATGAGATGTGCTACCATCTTGATTTAAGACATAGGATATAAAAAGACATTGCATTCATTTTCATTATATGAAAATACATTTATTAATCATATGAGAATAAGAAAATCAAACTAAGCTATTTGTAAAAATGCAAAAGGATATTTTAAAACTAAATCAAAACAACCCAAACATAGGAGAATAACAAAATCAAAAGGGATAAAATTGTCCAAGGTAGAAAGATAGGCCTAGGGAAAATAGAGAACATACCTAGGACAAATAGATAGTTTTTCTTCCAATATTGTGTATTTGTACTCGTATATATTATGATTCATGAATTGTCTTGTTATTTCTTCGCAAGAATGTATTTCATTGATCACCTATATAATATATAAGATATTGCAGGAAAAGTATAGCTCTTTGTAGGTGTTGGAGATCCCTTGGAAGTTGTGGAAGTGATTTGAAGTGAAGAAGAAAAGCTAGGATCAACCATCATAAATAAAGTATGCCTAAGTTATTCCTATTTCTATTTCAAAATATGAAATGGTTGATTGTCTGTAAGTTAATTTAGTATGTTGGTAACCCCTTGGACCCTAGGTTATAAGGGTGTGTTTCCCTGAACAACAGAACTTCGAGGAAGGAAAGTTTAAGTTTCCTTGTTGTTGTGCTGAGGAGACCGCCTGAATCATCAATTCCCTCTTATGGAACAAGCTCAGAAGTTGTTGAAGAACCAATAATTCGTTGTCCTAAGGGATCCATTTCCTCAAGGATAAAAGAAAGCTTTTGTTTCAAATGTATCTCGGGGCACTTCTGGTGCTCCTCCTAATCAGAACTATATCAATATGGTACAACCTAGAACCTTACTCCAAACAAGAAACAAGAATTATGAATCACAAGCTCCAGAGAAGGGTAAGTATACTTGTGAAACTTCTAACCCTCTCATGATTGAAAAACTAACTGATCCAATGCCTAAGATACCAAAAGGTGTCTTTAAGAAAGAATTCCACAATCCTAATGTTAGGGTTGCTTATAACTATTTCGTAGTTGAATATTTGGCTCAAATTCCTTGTGCAATGTCGGCATTGGAGGTTCTACAGAGTTGTCTCTCTCAGCGGGATTCCCTCTTAACAACCATAGGTAGCATGGACTCATCGAGCCTACTAGAAAAGTTTAATCTTTCAAATGTTAAGATTTTCCTGATGTATCATGTAGCTTTGTCAATCGATGTATTCCATGGAGGAAAAACCATTGGACGTACATTTGTTAATGAAGGTACTTCCATGTGCGTAATTTCATTGTCTTGTTGGAAATACTTAGGTTCCCCAAAGTTATTTCCATCGAACACTCTACATATTGCTTTTTTCCTAGGCGAAGAACTATTTATATTCATAAAACTACTTAGACATGGTTTTTCCTTTGGATGAAGCCATTTTTGAAGCTATAAGTGGGTGAGATAATATTTGTGAATACCTTCACCATAAGTCCTATTTTCTTCCAGAATTGAGCAGAATTGAGAACCAAGAGTTCCATGTGAGACTAGCAAAATATTTTGATTTTTTGATTAATACTTTACCAAATAAAGGAATATTTGCTAAGTGGAATTTGGAAAATAACTATTTTACCATTCCAATCAAAATCTATGCAAACCCTAATGTTGTGGATGTGGAAATTGAACCCAGGTGTTAGAACAATTACACTCACAAAAATTGCCAATTACACATGCAATTACACACAAAGGTGACTGAATATGGAGCAGAACACTAATCTGTACTGAATAAGTGTACAATAGTCAACCTTGTGAAGTCATAGGCTGCCACAATAAATAATTACATGAGAGATTCGAATGCATTGGGATGCCATTCGAACTGGTCAAAAGCAGGCTTACTAAAACTAAGCAAATCCCCCATATGTGCATAAAGCATCTTTCAAATCTGTCTAGGCGCTCACGAATTGGAAAAATAAATTAGGGAGGATAATAGGTGATGGAAGGACAAATCATACATGATTTTATTAGGATAAAGGAGTGGAGGATGATGGGGACAAAAAACAAGTTAACTTCACCTAGTCAAACTTTCCCAATTTCCTTAAAACTCAGTAAAAGCAACAATAAAGAAGAAAAAGAAGATATGTGCTAGGAAGACCAGGAATAAAGAAGAAATGATTCCAAGAGGTTTCCCAAGAGCTCCATGACTCAATTTTATCAAGTTCAAACATCTAGTACATGTGGAGGACAACTTGCATAGAGTGGAATATGGAAACTAGGCAAATAAGACAAAAATGGAGATAATTAATGTCTAAGGTAGCTAACTATGGGTTGATTATTATAACACCCCCCCTTAAGCCTGACTCATGAGTAAAATATTAGAAAATAATAGGGCCTAGAAACAAGGCTTAGTCACCCTTTACATACTGCATGTCCATTTAACCAAGGAAAGAGGCAAAAACCCAGTGGGAAAAATCCTCCCTTAAACATGGACAGTAAAACAAAATTTGAAAAATCTTGTCATCAATCATGCTTCACAGCATGATCAGAAATCCCTAGTAGTGATTTTATATTTCTGAATGTCTTCTCACAAAAATCTTTGGTGAAGATGTTTGCAACTTGTTCTGAAGATGAACATAAGAGTAGGTGAATGGTGCCATCATGCACAAGCGATCTGATGTAGTGCATATGGATCTCAATGTGTTTGGTTCTCTGTCTCTGAACTTGATCACTGCAGATTTGAATGGTACTTTGACTATCACAATAGATAGTAGTTGAGTATTTTGATTCAAATCCACACTCACCAAGTAACCCCTACAACCATAAACATTGAGTTGCTGCATTTAGAAATACTATGTACTCTGCTTCTTTAGATGAGAGTGCAATGGCAAACTATTTCTTGCTTGACCAGCTGATTGGTTCTTCAGCAAGCATGAACACATATCCTAATGTTGAATTTCAATCTGTGTTTTTACCTGCCCAATCACTGTCAATAAACCCAATCAAATCAAGATCAGATTTAGCTTTGTAGAAGATCCCATGAGTCCTTGTTCCCTGAACAAAGTTAAGGATCCTTTTGGTTTCTCTCCAATGGATCTCATGAGGATGATCCATGTATCTTGAAGCCACACTTACTGCATAATAAATATCATTTCGAGTATGTGTAAGGTACAGCAAACACCCAATCAGTTGCCTATATAGTGTATTATTTACCATAGGTGAAGAATCTGCTTCTTCAAGCTTAACTCCTAAAAGGAAGGGAGTCTTGCTTGGCTTGGAATATTTCATGTTGAACTTGTTTAGAAAATACAAAGCATACTTGGACTAATGTACTTTTATTCCATGTTTTTTTGAGCAATCTCGAGACCCAAGAATTGGCTCAATAACCCCAAATCAATCATAGAAAATGCATGGTTCATTGCATCCTTCAAGGAGGCAATTTCATCCTTTGAGATTCCTGTAATGAGAAGGTCATCTACATACAAGACAATAATCATCAAGGAACCATGAATCAGCTTCAAATAAACATTAGGATCAGACTTGCATTGAACAAAATTCAATGATAGCAGAAAGCCATCAATCTTGGCATACCAAGCCCTGGGGGCTTGCTTAAGCTTATACAATGATTTCTTTAGCCTACACACAAGATATGGATTAGTAACAAATACTTGAGGCTGCTGCATGCAAATATATTCAGTAATATCTCCATTCAGGAAAGCACACTTTACATCCATGTGATGCACCTCCCACTGCTTCAAAGCTGCAATGGCTAAGGCTAGCCTGATGGAGTCCATCTTTGCCACTAGTGCAAAGGTATCATTGTAGTCTATGCCATGTACCTATGAGTAGGCCTTGGCTACCAATATTGCCTTATATTTCAAAGGTGAACCATCAGCAGCAAACTTGGTTTTGAAAACCCACTTACATTGAACTAGCTTCCTCCCTGGGGGAAGATCAACTAGCTCCCAAGTGTTGTTCTTCTAGAGTGAGATGAATTGTTCTTTCATGGATTTTTACCATATTGGATCATGTACTACATATTCATATTTATATGGGTTTTATTCAACCATCAGATAGCATTTCTCTGCAAACAAGGGGTCTTTAATACACAGGGCACTCTCAAACTGAGATCTAGTCCTCCTAGAATCACTAGGATTTCCAGCTAGTTCCCCAGCTGCATGAATGGTATTTGATTCCCATTTTGGTCTTGTATAACTATCAGGATCTACAATTAAATCATCAATATTAGACATATCACAATCAGCAAAATCATTCATCTATTCACTTACAATCAGTGGTTCTGGTGGTGAAGAAGACTCTCCAACTTCAATTGTTGCTAAAGGCTCTTCTTGAAACTGAACACTCCTTTCAATGAAGGATTTGTTTGTGCTCAAATTGATCAGCTTGTACCCTTTTGAATCTTCAGAGTACCCAAAAAATAGACACTCTTGGCTTTGGGGCTACAAATCCTTCCTCTTTTCTGTTGGAATTCTATCCCAAGCCCTTGAGCCAAAAATCCTAAAATGGGTCACATCTGGCTTATGCCTACTCCATGTTTTGAAAGGAGTCATAAAATCAAGATTTTTATTAGGAACCCTATTTTGGATATAGGATGCATATTTTATAGCTTCGGCCCAAAACTTTGGTGGAAAATTCTTAGCTTCCATCATGCGGGTTGCCATCTCTTTCAGTGATATATTCTTCCTCTTAGCAACACCATTTTGTTGTGGTGTGTAAGGGATAGAATGTTGCATATGAATACCTGCATATGCACAATATTGAATGATATTAGACTAGACATACTCACCACCATTGTCAGATCTGAGGACCTTGAGTTTCCTCCCAGACTAGTTTTCAACCAAATCCTTAAAGACTTTGAAGAGGCCAAAAACTTCAGACTTATGCTTCAGGAAGTAAACCCAGTAGAACCTGGAAAATTCATCCATGAATTTCAATGCATATTTGGCCTAACTCATTGAAATATGAGGAAATGGGGCAGCAACATCACTGTGGATCAACTCAAGAGGTGCAGAGGTTCTCTCACAACTAGCTTTCTCAAATTTATGCTCAGGGTGTTTTCCTAAGATGCAACCTTGACAGAATCCTTTGGAAAACTTAATCTTTGGTAACCCTATGACCATTTCTTTTTCACTAAGATCAGAAAGATACTTATAGTTAATATGGCCAAATATTTCATTCCAAATATTTCTTGCCTCATTAGCATGAATCAAAAGAGCAGAGGGGTTTGAGTAGGGTAGAAAATGTGAAAACATGTATACCTTCGAAGTGTGATTTGCAAATCCTTTTGCAATGACTTTACCACTTGAGATCTCTGTGATCTGAACTTCATCAGGGGAGAATATGACCTTATTTGGATACCTTGTGTGGGTCATATAATAGACTGATAAGAGGTTAGAGGCAAGACCTGGAACATACAATACATTCCTGAACTTACCATGCTCAAGATCAATCCTCCCTTTGCCCAAACTTTCAGTGAGAGAGTCATCTCCCAATACTATTGGTGGACCTTTCAACATGTCAAGTGAGGTGAATGCCTCCTTGGTTGAAATCATATGTCTTGAAGCTCCAGAATCAATGATGAAACTAGGCGAGCTTGATGTGCTAGCAACCAATGCATCAACTATCTCTCTGTATTCTGAATTTGATCCTCCTTCCCTCTTCTTTGAGCTATCGGGAAGGGAGATGCCATTATTCTATAGGATTTGGGTTAGCATGTCAATTTTCTTCTTCATGCGGGAGCTTTCAGGATGATTTCCCTTACTACAGTATGCGCACTTGCTCATTTCTCCTTTGTTCTTCTTCTTCTGGGGGTTCTTCTTGAAACCTTGGGGCTCCTCTTGAGACTTGTTCTTGTCTCTCTTTTGCTCAAGTGGATTCTTAGCTTTCTTCTTGCCTTTTGAATCCACCCTTGAATCTCCAGCAACTAGAGCTCGGTCTTTGGAAGGTTTGATGGTGCCCATCATCACCAGTTTATCTTGTTCTTGTGTGAGAGATTCTATGAACTCTGCAAGTTTAGTCATCTTCCAGGCTCAAGCTGTCAACTTGGTGGCATGGAAGGTAAAAAAAACACTGAATAGTTAGGGCCAAGCTTCGAGAGTATGGTCAAAACTAGTTTCTCCTCCTTCTTTTCGATTCCACACTATTTTATCTGCAAAACAAGGGCTTTAAACTTGGAAAAATAGAGTTGCAAGGATTCGAAGCTACTGGGACTCAAAGATATCAATTCATTCTCGATTTGATGTCCTCTAATCTCATTTGTTTTACCAAAAATCTCAACAAGCTTCTACCATACTTCATTTGGTGATGTCAATCCATCTGAGATGGAAAAGGAGGTCTCTGGATATCCTCAGACACAGGAGACCACAGGCCTCATCCCTCCTGTTGTGCCATTTAATTTTCTCTGTAGCTACATTGGGCTCTACTTCTATTGCCATAGTCACTCTATAGAGGCCTTTTCTCTTAGTAGTATCTCCATCTCTTCTTTCCATTCAAATAAATTAAATGGAGTTAAGATGATCTTCTGAGATTAATCCATAGCTCAGAAATTGTCCCTTCAGTCAGCAGAATGCTCCCAGTCAATGATGTTGAACCTGAAATAACAATATGAAGGAGATAAATAAATATACAAAGTCTCTAATACCATGTGAAAATTGAGCCCAGGTGTTAGAACAATTACACTCACAAAAATTGCCAATTACACATGCAAATTACACACAAAGGAGACTTAATATGGAGCAGAACACTAATCTGTATTGAATAAGTGTACAATATCCAACCTTGTGAAGTCATAGGCTGCCACAATAAATAATCACATGATATATTCAAATGCATTGGGATGCCATTCAAATTGGTCAAAAGTAGGCTTACTAAAACTAAGCAAATCCCCCATAGGTGCATAAAGCAGCTTCCAAATCTGTCTAGGAGCTCACAAATTGGCAAAATAAATTAGGGAGGATAATAGGTTATTGAAGGACAACTCATACATGCTTTTATTAGGAGAAAAGAGTGGAGGATGATGGGGACAAAAAACAAGTTAACTTCACCTAGTCAAACTTTCCCAATTGCCTTAAAACTCAGTAAAAGCAGCAATAAAGCAGAAAAAGCAGATATGTGCTAGGAAGACTAGGAATAAAGAAAAATTGATTCCAAGAGGTTTCCCAAGCTCTCCATGACTCATTTTTATCAAGCTTGACCATCTAGAACATGTGGATGACAACTTGCATAGAGTGGAATATGGAAACTAGGCAAATAAGACAAAAATGGAGATAATTAATGTCTAAGGTAGATAACTATGGGTTGATTATTATAACAGTGGAAAATGTGCATATTGGTGAAAACTGATCTCCAGAGCGGATTGTCATATATATTGCCTTGTTTAAGGAATTCCTCAACTTATTTACCTAGTCATATGAGGAGATTCCATGCATACATACATCTATTGTAGAACATGAAATCCATACCTACCCCGATGCTAAACATGTTCGACAAAAAGCTTAAACCTATAAATCCATGAAAAGTGGCAACCATCAAGGCTGAGTTGGAGAAGTTGTTGAAAGCAGGGTTCATTTACCTTATTGCTCTGACGAAATGGGTATCCAACCCCATTCATGTTGATAAAAAACAAGGGACCATACTCCTATGCACCAATTTTTGTGACCTAAATAAAGTGTGTCCCAAGGACAATTTGTGCCATGGAGACCACCTGACTCATCAATTCCCTCTTATGGAACAAACTCAGAAGTTTCTAAAGAACTATCAACCAGTTGTTCTGAAGGATTCATTTCCTCAAGGACAGAATGCAACTTCTGTTTCGAATGTAGCGGGGGGGACTTCTAGTGCTCCTCTTGATCATAACTAAATCAACATGGTACGATATAGAACCTTACTCTAAACAAGAATTATGAATCGTAGGCTCAAGAGAAGGGTAAGTCTACTAGTGAAACTTCTAACCCTCTTGTGATTGAAAAACTAGTTCATCCAATGCCTAAGATACTGAAATGTGTCTTTAAGAAAGAATTCCACGATCCTAATGCTAGTGGTGCTTCTAACTATTTCGTAGATGAATATTTCGCTCAAACTCCTTGTGCAATGTCTGCATTGGATATGTTATAGAGTTGTCCTGCTCAATGGGATGCCCTCTTAATAGCCATAGGTAGCATGGATTAATTGCGCATGATGGTGAAGTTTAATGTTTCAGATGTTAATATCTTCCAGTCGTATCATGTGGCTTTGTCAATCAGTGTAGTCCATGGAGGAAAAACCATTTGATGTACACTTGTTGGAGAAGGTGCTTCTACATGCATAATTTTAATGTCTTGATGGAAAGACTTAGGTTCCCCAGAGCTAGTTCTATCCAACACTCTACTTATTGCTTTCGATGGAAAGCCTTTCCATATACATGGCATCCCACCGGATTTTGAGATAAAGTTGGAAGGGAAAGAAGTGGTTGTTGAGGTAGAAGTGATTGATGCCCCATTGGATTATAACTTGTTGTTAGGGAGAAGTTGGACTTATTCCATGTGCGAGATCGCCTCATCCATTCTTCGAGTGGTAGTGTTTCCACACGAAGGGAAGTTGGTTACTGTTGACCAACTCAGTTTCACTCGAAAGGGTTGTTTGGAGACCAATGAGTCCACAGTACCTCTGATCGATCATACCAAATCAGATAATGAGAACTTGGGGGTTGAAATGTATGCATCTTTGATGGGCACATTTGATATCCTAGCCCCTATTAACTATCTAGGTTCTATGAGTTTAGGGAATTCTATCACGATGGTTGTCGATAGAACTAGTCCTTGGGTCCTTCGTTCCTGTTAATAATATCAAGTGCCATTATCTGAACTGGAAGTAGCTTATTAAGCTATTGTTAATACCACTCTCGATTCTATCATGACTTCTTCTATAGTCTTAGAGGAGATGGAAGAAGCTTATCTGCCCGCCTAGGCGGAGAACTCTTTATATTCATATGATTTCTTAGACATGTTTTTTTCCTTTGCATGAAGCAATTTTGGAAGATATAAGTAGGCGAGATAATATTTGTGAAGACTTCACCATCATTCCTACTTTCTCCTAGAATTGAGCAGAATTGAGAACTGAGAGTTCCATGTGAGACTGGAGTAAGATGTTGATTTGTCGATTGATCATTTACTAACAAAGGGAATATTTTTTGAGGGGAATATGGAAAATATCTTTGTTACCATTCCAATCAACATCTCTACAAACCCTAATGTCGTGGAAAATGTGCATATTGGTGCAAACTACTCTCTAGAGGAGATTGCCATATATAGTACCTTATTTAAGGAATTTTGCGATGCCTTTTCATGGTCATATGAGGATATGCTAGGCATAGATCCATCTATTGTACAACATGAAATTCGTACTTACCCTGATGCTAAACATGTTCAAAAAAAACTTCAACCTGTAAATCCATGAAAAGAGACAGTCGTCAAGGCTAAGGTGGAGAATTTGTTGAAAACAAGATTCATTTACCCAATTGCTCTAATGGAATGGGTATCCAACCCCTTTCATGTTGATAAAAACCAAGGGACCTTAGGCATGTGCACCAATTTTTGTGACCTAAATAAAGTGTGTACTAAGGAAAACTATCCCACACCCTTCATTGATCAGATCATTGATGCTTGTACAAGTAGCGAAGTATTTTTGTTTATGGATGGACTTTTTGGGTATAATCAAGCCAAAATACCAGCATAAAACATATTTTATCTGTCCTTGGGGTACCTTCACGTACAAGAAAAATCCCTTTCGATTTGAAAAATTCTGGAGCTACCTTTCAACGGGTAATGAACTTTGCCTTCCATGACATCAAGAATATTGTTGAGCCATACTTCGATGATCTTCCTTCCCATTCTCGCAAGAGGAGGGACCATCCAGATCACCTTCACATGATCTTTGAACGATGTAAACATTATAAGATAATCTTGAATCCCTCTGAAGTGTGTTTTATGCGTCAAGTCGAGGAGGTTTCTAGGGTTTATTATGTCAAACAGAGGAATACAGGTGGATCCTTTGAAATTTGAGGCTATTGTAAATCTACTTCCTCCTCATTCTATCAGGAAACTTCAGAGCCTGTAAGAGAAATCTAATTTCCTTCAGTGTTTTATAGTCAGTTATGCTAAGATAACTAAGGGTTTCATGCGCTTGATTAGGTAGGAAACCCCAATTCTATGGGATGAAACCACACTAATTGCATTTGAGGCATTAAAAAGGGATTTATTATTGGCTCCTTTATTACGTCCACCAAATTACTCTAAATATTTTATATTGTATCTTGCTATGTCCGATTCGAATACCTGGGTAGTATTGGCTCAAGAGGACGACAAGCTTCAAGAGCATGTTGTCTATTATCTCAGTCACGCATTTGTTGGTCTAGAACTCAGATACTCCCATATCGAGAAATTAACATTAGTAGTTGTATATGTTGTTCAAAGGTTGCTTCACTACATTTTACTGAGGAAAAACATAGTGGTGCAAGATGTAAATCCTTTTCAGTATGTTTTGTCCCAATGGATAATCGAGGGAAAATTCAACAAGTGGATAGTCATTCTCCAAGAGCTTGACATGTATTTCCAATATTCTAAATCCAAAAAATCCTTAGTTTTTGTAGATTTAATCTCATAATTTCCTACGGAAGAGAATGTAGTGGTGGAGGATGACTCATTCCTAGATGAGTATATCTTTCTTATTTCCACCTCTGATCCCTAGTATGGAGATATCCTTATATATCTCTAGGCTTTAAATTGTCTTGCATCCTTTTCACAAGAGGAGCAATGTAAATTATGTGTGAATGCAAAAAATTACCTGATTATTGGTGATACTTTGTATCAAAGAGGTGTAGATTCAATTTTGTGTCAGTTCCTCACCCACGAGGAGGCTAAGTGTGTACTAAATGATTCCCATAGCGGAGAATGTGGGGTTCATTTATCTAGGTTAGTAACAACCCAAAAAAATTTACATGTTGGTTATATTTCTGGCCCATGATCTTCAAAGAATGTGTGGAAGCTATGAAGCACTGTCATCTATGTCAACTCTATACCAGAAAAATGCAGTCATATCCTGCTTTTTTGTTTCCCATCATTGCATTGGGACCCTTCACTAAGTTGGGGGTGGATTACATGATGTGCAACATAGTTTCTACTAGGGGGCACAAATACATGATTTTCGTTGTAGACTTATTCACAAAGAGGGAAAAGGAAATGCCTACCTTCAAAGCAGACAGTGAAACATAATCTTTCTTCGTATTTAACCAAATCATTACTTGTTTCAGTATGCCAAAGAAGATTGTCATTGAACCATGGCAATAATTTTCAGAATAGTATGATTATCGAGCTAACTATTATGCTAGGGTTTAGGAAGATCATTCATCTTCCTTCTACCCTTAGGAGAATGGAAAAGTAGAGGTAGTTAACAAAACATTGAAAACCATTCTAAGGCATACCATTAACACAAATCGATCAAATTGGCACATCATGTTATATCCTTCTCTTTGGGCGTATCAGTCTAATGTCAAGAATTCTACTATGTTTTCACCTTTCCAAATCATTCACGGGGTGGAAGCAGTCACAACGATCGAATGCAAGATTCCATCTTTTAAGATAGTTATTCATGTACTTCCTAACACTACAGAACTAGAAGAATGTTTGCTTCACTTAGAAAATCTGTATGAACAACGCAGAGATGTGTTAACGGCAAATAAGGCTCAAAAAATAGGGTTAAGAACCAATATGACAAAGCAGTTAAGCTGAGAGTTTTCTCTGAAGGAGAAGTTGTTTTTCTCTGGGATCAAGACAAGGAGCCCCTAGGGGGAGGGAAATTCAAGTCTATGTGGTTAGGTCCCTACATCGTGTCAAAGGTTTTGAAAAAGGGAGCATATGAATTGACTGATTATGATGGAAATAATTTGTTGAAGCCTAGAAATGGACTCTACCTAAAGAAGCACTACGCTTAGGCATGGTTCTTATTCTTGTATTTTTATTGTATGTATTTTTTATGTACAATAGTTGGTTGGTTAGTGTTTCTATACAATATTTTGGTTCTTATGGGATGCTACAATACATGGCATTACCCATCTAGAGGTCATACTTTAATCTGAACTCATGGTTTCCCAACTCAATGGAGATTATTAGGTCCAAAACCCTACTTTGTTACGTCATTTTTTGCGTGTAAGATTACTTGAAAGAAACTTTGAATACATTTCATTTAATCACATTTCAAGAAATGAAAATACAATTACTAATGCTTATGTGAATGACATATTAGACTTGCACTTAACACATTCTTTGTAAAATAAATATACTAGATGCATTTAAAACACATGTAAATAACCATAAATATATATATATATATATATATATATATATGTATGTAAAATATGTCCATAGATATATCAATTTTTTGATCCATAGATCCTATCATAACTGTATCAATATACAAACAATAATATCAACATCCATATATGTATAAACCTAGACATGTTCCTCGGGCTTCTCGGTTGTGGCTTCCTCTACAACCTCCCTATAATGAAGAACGTCCCTAACCACCCTTCTAAGAAGGCGTATCCACGTCATCATAACCCCCAATGCAAACTCCTACATGATAATTAGGATCTTCTCTATCCACAGCATAGGGACACCTTGGGTTAGCCTGGCCAGCTTCCCCTTGATAACCTATAGCATGCTCCCATTCCCACCTGGAATGAGCCACACAAATGTTCTAGGATGGCCATCGGGGCATACAGGTCAAATATCTGCACATAAAATGTTTAAAAATGGTTAATCTCATATACATATGTATATATAAATTATGAATAAAACTCATAAAAATTGAATAATTTAAAATTATAAAATATACCTATCTCTCCCCATGCCTCCCCTAGTGGGAGGATTAGTTCATTGTCTCCTCAGAAGTCTAATCCGGCATATGGGAATTGCTTGAGAGAAGCCACTTGCTTGTCCCACCAAAGATAGAAATCATCATCATACCCACTTTGGACCCCACCTCTGCCAACTTTATAGATAAATATATCTTCCCATCTAGTTAGTCTAGGCTGGTGGGGGGGAAGTGGTGGTAATGGTACTACAGAGATGAGACAAGGAACTCTCGAAGAAGAAGAAGAACACCAAAATGATTGCATAACCAAAGTTCTTCCTTCGTCCCCTATTGCAATCAAAGATTTTTTTTTTCATTATCAAGATGATACCCGAGCACCAATCAAACATTGTACCTTGTATGCATGCCATTGCAACTCGCATATGAGTCAGAGTGGCCAAGTGTAATGAAGAAGAACCAGTGATCCTATCCACCGTGATTAACATCACTTGTAAAGGAAAGATTTATGTTTGTGATATTGGGACACATGTCCCCTTTTTCTATCTACCTGGTGGACAATAAGTATCAATGTAATCCTTCACACTCATAGGGTCACCACCCCTACCATTTCCCTCAAGGTTTATGGGCATGCCTCTACGGGAAATCCCTGTAATGAAATAAATTTCTTCTACTATAATTTCCAATGTCTCTCCCTGTAGATCAAATAGACCAAGGTCATGGTCTTAATAACTCATAAGAGTCTCTAATAGACGGGAATTGGCCCTCATGTTGGATGTGTAGAAGAATTTAAGCAAGCCACATTGTTTCAATGGTTGCAAATTCGGGGCACCCCGCATTGCCTCTCGATCCATATCCTCATGTTCTCTCTCTGTCCATTCCAAAACCATTTTGTACCTTCCCAATGACCACTTTCAACCATTAGAATCCATCAACTTCTTTTGAATTTTGCCATTTAATTTTTTCTAAGTCGTGCAACATATGCGACTATGATATTAACACAGCACAGGTCATATGCAGATTGTTGTAAATCAACTCGCATATAAAATGCATATACACGACTTCTATAAATTAGACCTGCATATGTTGTCTTAGCTTCCTAGGGTATGCACAAAACTATAATTTTTCCACTAAAATATAAAATTGAAGGGATAAAGAGAAGGAGAAAAGAGGGATAACCAACCTGCAACTCGTGTAATTGGATTTGGCCTAGCGGTTTGTCCTATGTGATTAACTGAAGTTGGGAGGTAAAACATGCCAACTTTAGTAATTTTCCAAATGGCATGTATATTTTGGTTTTTTGAACTATTTATAGCAAAAATTTCAAATTTTTTACCAATTGTCTATAATTTAAAATCAATTTTTAATGTATGGACTAATACCATGGATTTTTCCTAATTGTAACATGTCTGGGATCATTAAAATGTTGTTTTTTGTTACATATAGGGTAGGATTTGGCCATCATTATTGACATAGAACTTATACCTTATCCGTCGTTAAAATATAGGATAAATTTTTCATCCATGGACTATGGTGTCAAACCACTTTTACCTTGTATTCATCATTGTTCCTCTATGGATAGGGCCTCCTTCTCATGGGTACCCTAGTTTAGAACACTTTATTGTCTTTTCGGTACCCATGTTTTAGGCCTGGGGAAAGTGCACAAGAGAAGAAACATGCAAGAATCAATCCATCGTGCATACATAAAACAAGGAAAATGAAGCACGCGGCAGGAATAGAAGGAAGCTGCGTAGACAAGGAGATTTGCGTGGATAAACAAAACTACACAGAAGAGGAAGTGTACTCATAAGAAGGAATACAAGCACAACATGTCACCTACGCAGAAAAGGGAAACAATGTGAAAGGAAGATGCTGCAAGGTAAAACAATAGCACAAGTGCAGAATAATGAATAAAAGTGACAGGGCGATCATGGGTGCTAAAGTCGGCTTAAGTCAGTGGATGTCACACGAGTGAACGCATGTTGTAAGTAAGGTTGTTAGTTCCTCGTGTCAAGTCATGATCACCACAGTTGTATTCTGAGGGGCGGTTGATGGTGACAGTTAATGGACTGCATGTATGCAGTCGACCCTACATGGTCATGTAAAATAGTATAAATAGGATGGATTCAATAGTTAGAGGGTTGGTCATTGTTCACTAATGGTTGGTCATTGTTGCTTTTATGGTGATTATTGCTTATGTTGGTTGTCTTAGTTTTAGTTGCTTTTGAAGGGTTAAAAAAGGGGATATATTTGAGAGAGCAGAATGAAGCTGAGAGTTATGAGTGGTAGATTAGTTGGAAGTCTACAGGATGCAGTCAGAGGTAGTGCAGTAGAAGAGAAGCTCTTCCAGAGAGGTGCAGATGCTAGAGAAGTTTATCCAGGCCATGTACAGATCAGTATATGGTAGCAGTAGTTAGGAGAAATAAATACTGAAGCATGAGAGAAAGAAGAGTCTAGAAAGAAATATAGATCTAAGATAGTCTGCAGTCAAATTCAGGCTGAAGGCGCCATATATTTCTCATGCCATATGAAGGGCACCTTGTGGTTTTTCCCATATGGGTTTCCACATGAACTTTGCTATGTATTGATGATTGAATGTGTATGGTTGTTTATGTTTCTATTTATGTTATGTTTATGATGCAAGTCCTATCATGGTTGAACAAATGTTGTACTATCAGTAGAAGTCTATATGCATGAATAGGTTAGTATGCGTTTATTCTGAGCATTATCTTATGTTTATGGCGCAATAATTGCTACGCATCTGTTATATTGCACCTGTCTGTTAGCTTTCTTTTATATTCCGTTATGTTTAAAGTACTAAGGACAAATATGTGTTGCATTGTTAGTAGTTAATAAGATATATACGCAGTGTGTGCCACAGTTCAATGTAAATGACTCTGTCCTCGCGACTTGGTAGAGATCCTTCATCATGCACCAAGGGACTATAATCCCTCGATGAATCGTAGAAACATGGTTTCGTTGGTTACCCATCAAATATATATCTTAGGTGAGATTGTTCCTGCTTTGTGGTTGTTGTCGATGGAGCTTTCCATGTCAGGCCGGTATCTCGGGTGTTTGTTGGGTTGATGGGCTGTGCAGAACCTGGGTCGCACGAGTTAGGAAAAGTGGCCAAAAAATGGTTCTGTTGACGGGACCTTATTGATCAAAACGAGGTAAATGTTGTGGCACCTGACCAAGAGTGAAGTCGAGGATTGGATGGAGTCGAAGATGTTGATATTTGCACTGAAGGAAAGCGAGGGTTCACAACTGAGTCCTGAGAACTAGGTATAGCGATATCTATATTCATATATTTATGAGATTTTATTTGCAGAATTTCCCATTATATTGCAAGAGTGGTTGTCGAATTTAGTGACCCAGTAGACTAACTTCCAGAGAAGAGGAGTAGCTGAGTGGGCCGACCAGCTAACACAAGAAGTAGTGCAAGTAAGTAACCCTATTTCCAAAGCTGTTGATTTTTGGATTAAGAGCATAGAAGGATATGTTAGTGAGTTCATTGTTGAAGCGATAAACTCGTATAGATAGGTAGAGAGACATTTTTTCCAAGGACCTCGAGGAAGGTACCTTAGGTCTATAATCCTATGGATTAAAATGCTCCTTTATGAAAAGGGTATTTTACAACTCAGTGATTGAGTCACGCAGTCTGCGAAGGGCATATGCTCTATAAAATTTAGGAGTAATATGGAAGGTAGTAAGAGGAAATGTTCCCAGGAAGTTCAGAAGACAAGTTGGACACTGGAGTCCTAAGAAGCAAAAGGAGGTTCTGGTAAGGGAAGAGGAGGAAGGTAACAGAAGGCAGGAGGGATTATAGCCTGCCCAGGGAAGGTGAATATGGATGTGAGTCACACCTAGATGGAGGGTCCTGTGATGAAGAGGATGATTATAGTCTAATTTTTTAGAGAGAAGAATTGAAAGAATCTACAGAGATTCCAAGCACAGAATGTGACTACGACATTCCAGGAAGATCACCTAAAGTGAGACCTAGAAGTTCCTCACCTGAACAGCCTGTGAACACTAGTAGTCCTAGTGTCAAGACTAGTGCACAAGGAATCCCATCAGTGACCCCAGTAAATCTAGTGAATCCGAGGAATCCAGTGAACAACCCCAAATCCACCATAATGGTGGGGACAGACGTTAGACTATCCACATTCAATGGGAATGGAACAGATGATCCAGAACAACATTAGTTCCTCTACAAGACAGTATGGACGGTCTGCCTCATTATCAATGATGACATCTGAAAAGTACAAATGATTATGACTCTACAGGGCGACGCGTTGGATTGGTACATGAATTACTGTGTAGTATCCCCGAGGCAGCCACAGAAGACTCTTGAGGAGATTCGAAGCACAATGACCTCGGAATTCAGAAAGCCACAATCTGAGTCCCAATGTATAACCGAGATCAAGGAGATTAAGTAGGATCCAGTAGAGATGGTATGGGACTTTGACCAGTGGTTCAAAACGTTGATGGCCAAATTAAGTTTCCAGATGTTGGACGTGCAGCATAAAGAGTGGTTTATTGTTGCGCTATTGTCACACATTAAGGGACCACTCATGTAGAAAAATATTGCGACACAAACGGAGGCACTAGAATTGGCAATGAAGCTAGAGGCTTCACCTATTGGAGATGGTGCTATAGGAATGATACAGATTCAGTCACAGTTGGCTAATCTGATGATTCAACTGTAGGACATGAAAAGAGGGAAAGAGATGCAGGAAGACCTCTGGTGCACACAATGTCATACCAATGGACATACCAAGGATGACTATCCGAATTACATGAACTACATCTCATCTGGTACATCAAACCCATTGAATACACAAGGGCTTCCCTGGTGCAACATATGCCTGACCAGAGGACACCACGACATAGATTGCATGTTCCTGTAGAAGACGGTATGTACCCCAGCTAGTTTTTATTGTAAATTTTGTAGATTTGTAGGCCATGATGAAAAAAATTGTAGGGCCTACCAACTTCTGATTGAAAAAATGGTAGATGCATATCTAATGAATACTGAGGAGCAAATAAATATTAAACAGGCACACGCTCAGTTCTAGGCTATGCCTCAATTTCATCATGTGTAGAAATTTTAGTCTGCACCTCAGTTCCATCTTGTGCAGTAGTTTTAGATGGCACTGCAATTTTAGAATATGACCATGTATAACCTATATCAACAACAATATGCACAACTAGAATACCTGCCACAACCACCTCAACCTCAGTTGAGGGGGGTGGCAATTACAAGGGCCGAGGAGGAGGAGGATTTCGCCAAGGAAGAGGACCAGTGGTATGCTACAATTTTGGAGTGTAGTGTCACAACCACACTTCACAAGCATTCTCATTTTACTCAAGTTGGTGTGTGACACTATCCAGAAGCCTGTTGAGGGCGTGGCCAACTCAACGACTCTCTGGAAGACTACGCCTTAACCTGCAGAAACTGTTTATCTTATAACACTTAACTTCTTACCAATTTAACTATGCCACATTAGCCTTATGACGCATTCAACACTTAGTCAATAAAATGTAGAAAAGATGCAACAAAAGTAAAAGACACCAAGAAATAAGTGTGGGTTTCCCAGCTGGCAGAGCCAAAATATTTTATAAAAAAGCAAACTGTTTACATCAATGGAGTTTCCCAAGGTAGAGATTTGGGTGCAAGCACAACTAGCCACTACACCCAAAAATATAAAGATATTACAAGTGCACGAGCCTATCCCTAGCTTAGGCAACCAGTCATCTATGTCTTCCCCGACTTGTTGCTCCCACTCTTCATTTCTTGCTTGATTCCTTTTGTCACAATGCCTTAGATTTATTTCTATGAGGTGAACGCTCCTTAAGTGCATCCATGCTCACATTTATTTCTGACCACGCTACTCCATCGGTCCGCACACTAAGGTGAAGTGTTGACCAAGTCATTTGGTGAATCCCTCTAAGGTGATGCATTAAGGGGTGAGCGCCCACACCAAAGGTGGGCCGCACACTCCCTTATTCGACGCTCATTTCCAACGCTCTGTTCTTCCATTTTTCCAAGCACCCACGCTCCCGCAACCTCCTCCCTCCTTACTGACATTGTTTCTTGCCCGCTCGCTTTCCTTCTCTTGTGCGCCCAGCCAACATACAAGCACCCATTCACTTAGGCTTCCATGGAGGTGTGTCAAGGTGTGTTCCGCACCAAGGTTTCATCACAAGGGATCCCAAGGTATGTGCCCACTCCCTAACGCATCCTAGGAGCATGCTTAGTTCTCTTAAGTGGTTGTCATGATGGGGCCATAACAGGATCCTCCACCCGACTTGTCATCGTCCTGGTGATGTGACTTCTGTGGATTCCACCACGGAGGTAGACCAAGCTCTGCCTAAAACTCTTTGACCAAGTATTCTACATTCCATAGCATACTCTTCCACTCCTAGATATTTTATTCCTCTTACAAGCCTCGCCACCTGACAAAGTATTCCAACTGTGAATCTTTGCCTCACCGATTGAACCTGTGTCCATAGATAGCCTCCACCTCCCGATTTGGTCTGTCCACAATCATCGTAGGAGCTATAGTAGGAACATGTCATTTTGGTTCATCTACATCAACTCTACACCATTTTAACTAGCTTACATGAAAAACTGGGTGATACACCTGAAGATGATCAGAAATCCTGAGTTTGCAATCCACCTTGGATACCTTCTCCGAAAATTCAAAGGGGCCATCATATTTCCGCACCAAGGAGCTTGCCAAGCCATTTGGAGGAACGAATTGCTCCTTGCCATGTCTGAGAAGTACACTTTCTCCCACCTGAAACTCTTCATGTCTGTGTTTCCTGTTAGTTCTCTTTTTATCTCTCTCGGTAGCTCCTTCCAAATGATCCTTAGCCATTTTAAATCTGTATTTCCATGTCAACATAAATTTTACCACAGATGGACTAGGCCCAACCTCACCTATCACAACAACCTGTGGAGTCAATGGTTTCTGCCCTGTCTCCAACTAGAATGGACTATAACCTGTCGTAGAACTTATGAGCATATTATAACTAAACTGAGCTGCATCCAACAGCTCCGGCCAATTCTTCTTATCAGCCTGTACATAGTGCCTCAAGTAGCTTTCAAGAATTGTGTTAATTCTCTCTGTATGTCTATCGGTCTCTAGATAAAAGCCCAAACTCCTGAGTAATTGTGTTCCAAGAAACTTGAACAACGTAGGCCAAAACTTGCCTATGAACCGTGCATCTCGATCCGACACTATGTTCAGTGGTAAGCCCCGGTACTTAACCATATTTCTGAAAAATAACTTCGCCACATATACAGCTTTACATTGCGACTTCATCGGCACAAACGTAGCATATTTGGAGAACCAGTCAACCACCACGAAGATCCCATTGAACCCTTGCACTTCCAATAGCTGTGTGATGAATTCCATTGAGACACTAACCCAAGGTCTCTCTGGTACTGGAAATGGCTGCAGCAAGCCCGATTTATTCTTTGAACTTGAATTGTCTTGCTAACAAATAATACAAGTTCGAATGTATTCTTCAACATCCTGACAAAGATGTTTCCAATAGAAACTCTTCTCAACCAACGCACATGTTCTATGATGCCCTGGTTGTCTTGACCAAACTAAATCATGACACTCCTTCGACAACTCCTTCATAAGATGTGAAGTCTTTGGCACATACAAGAATTCATCATAGTAAAGCAGCCCATCTTTCTCTTTGAACCAAGTCATTTCTCCTCTCTTGATCTATGCCAAAAAGCTAACGGCCATAGGGTCCTCCCTCAAATTATCCCTAATCCACAACCACAAATCAAAAACAACCTACACCATCGGTTCAAGTGATCGCTCACTCAATGTTTCTAATTGAGCCTTCCTGCTCAATGCATCCATAGCAATGTTCAACCCTCCCAGTCTATACTCCAAAATCATATCAAAATATGCCAAAAATTCTTGCCACCTTTCTTACTTCAGTGAGATTGGGCTGCGTGGAAAATTAGCTCATAGCTATGCTTTCTGTTTTCATAACAAACGGCTTACCCAACAAGTAATGTCACCATGTCCTTAAGCAATGTACGATAGTTGTCATCTCTTTCTCATGAACTGGATATCTTCTCTCATAATTATGGAGCTTGTAACTCTCATACGCAACCGTATTTCCCTCTTGCATCAACACACCTTTGATAGCAAAGTCTGACACATCTGTTTGGACTTCAAAGTCTTTTTCAAAGTCAAGAAGCTGTAAAAATGGTGCGGTTTCAAGCCTGCAATTTAGCTCATCAAACACAGCTTGACACCTTTCAGACCACTTTCATACTTTACTCTTTTTCAATAAGTCCGTAAGAGGGGCTGCAATCTTTGAATATCCTTCCACAAACATATGGTAATAGTTATCCAACCCCAAACAAATTCGCACTTCATGTACTATCCACAGCTCCTCCCAATCCTGTATCACAACAACTTTGTTGTTGTCCATCCGAATCTCCCCATGGATGATTCGATGGCCTAAGAGTTGGATCTCTTCCTACCCAAACGAATTTCTGGAAGCTTTCAAGTAAATGTGGTTCTCCCGTAGCACATCGAAAACCTCTTACAAATGTTTCTTGTGATCTTCCAACGTCTCATTATAGACCACTATTTCATCTAGATACACCACAACTGACTTGTCCAAAAACAGTCACAGCACATTGTTCATCAACATGCAGAATGTATTTGGGGTGTTACATAACTCAAACCTCCCATACCTTATCACGCATGTAGTGTTGCACTCGTTTCCTTCTGCAATCCGCACTTGGTAGTACCCTTGTCTCAAATCTAGATTTGAAAACACTCATGCCTTAGCTAATTTGTCAAAACAATTAGCCACCAACAGAAGAGGATACCGGTTCTTGATAATTTGCTTGTTCAACATTTTGTAGTCCAAGCACATCCGCAACTTGGTAGTGCCCTTCTTCCCCTGAAACAACATCGGGGCACCACATTGAGACCTTGACGGTCTAATGAACCCTGCATCTGTGAGTTTGGTGAGCTGCCTCTTCAAATCCTCCAACTTGGGTCATGATAATATGTAAGGAATCTTTTCCATAGGTTTGGAGTTGGGCTCCAACTCGATACAATGGTCCATGTTCCTTCTCGAAGGCAACACTTTCGACAAACTCTCAGTCATCAAATCCGCATATGCAACCAACATGTCAGAGAGAACAGCAGGCATAGGAATGCCCACACTTACCGATTCAAACTCTTCCAAAAATGTTGGAACATACATCTACATTTCTTATCATCGAGTATTCTTCTTTACCTTCATCGCTGATATAAATATTCCTTGTTCATCCAGCTTATCGTCAACAGTTTTCACCACACTTGGTCTCTTTCCCTTGAATATGAAAAATCCGTCCGCAAATGGCATCAAGACAGCTTCCTGTTTCTGCAAGAAATCTTTCCAAGGAATCATTTCAAAATCATCAAGGGGCATTACTGTAAAATCAACTTTTCCTGTCCAATGACCAATTTGAGCAGTCACTCCTGAAGCTATTCCCGCAGCAGGCTTCGCTTGAGAATTTACTGCCTTTAGTTTTACTCCATAGCTTGTCTTTCTCAACCCAATTGCATCTGCTACTTCCCACTTCAAAAAGTTGTTTCAGGCACCCATATCCACCAAAGCGCTCACTTTTCTGTTGTTTACCATAGCTTCCACAAAACTCAGTGCATTCAGGTTTTGACAGCCTTTCATGGTGCCCAAAACCATGCCTTCATTTGTTGCTGTGCAAACCTTGCCAGCTACAACACACTTCATTTTTTCACTATGCACTTCCCTAGTTCACTCTCCACAACCCTCCTTTGTGGTGCACCCATCCACAACACACGCACCTACTGCACACTCATTTGGACACTTCATTGTTGTGTGCTCATCCGCAGCACGCATACCATCGAGTACCCATTATCTGAGTGCTCCTCCGAGAGCTTGCGCTAGTCTGTCGTACATTAGATTCTATGTGTCAATGTATAAACATGCTAGGAATTATGGTCGAGTCATATGAACATGTGTTAAGTCCCCCTAGGTTCTGTTTTTTTTTTTTTTTTTGAATTTTTCCACAAAACTTAGGCTATTTTTTAATAGTCTAACTAGAAAAATTGGTCTTGTAATAANAAAGTCATATTCAGTCATGGGGGTGCTCATTTTCTACCTCAGAGCACCCAGTAAACCCATAAACCCACTTTTCCTAAGTTTTGAGTGATTCTTCCATCACTCAAGTGAGAAAATCCAAAAAAATCAAATATTAATTAATTTAATTAAAAATTAATTAAATAATGGAGCAAATCCAAATTCCTAAACCAATGGATTTTGCTCTGATTTTACTAAAGTCAATCTCATCAACTTCAAATTGATCGGGAGTTCCCATTCCTTGACTGAAGGCATGATCAAGGCTAAAGAGGAGCTTAAATCGCTCATGCAGATCTAGGGTTGCGCCCTCCTTTCTCTCTCCTCCACATGTGTGGATCAAGCTGGGAGTTGTTTGTTGGTTGGTTCAGTTCACTGAATGAGGTGTCACTCTGGTTTATAGTTCTAGTCCAGTTAGACTCAATTCATCCAAATAGACTTAGTTCATCATTAGATCATACTTAGTTCACCATCAGATCAGGATCGGCTTGACTCTATGTCACCTTCAATCTCTCTTTCAAGCATGCATGCTCCCCTCTTGGCCAATCTGGCTATAAATAAAGCAGTTTTTTCATCTTCCAAGCAAGTTAGAGTTGGATGAAGAGCTGGTGCCTATTGTAATACTACTATATTTTCATTGTGAATAAAGAAGCTTTGGAGCCTATATCGTGTAGTGCATGTGTTTGTGTGGATTCCTAGCGTCATGCTGCTAATCTGGAAAGTGCAATTTTTTTCCAATTTTTTTGTTGCATTGTATTCTGGCTTCAAGGATTCGGTTGAATCAAGTAAGGGTGTAAACTAGGAAAGTAATATTACTTGCTCTTGTTTATTCATATTCTGTATGCTCAAGAATCTAAGTTATATTCTTAAATAATATTATTTTTGCATGATCTTTCATTTTTTGGTTTCATACATCTATATCCCGATCTCACAAAGTATTGTGCAGGCTTGTGTGATTTAGTTGCAGGTTCTTGATCAGATGAATGTGTGGATAAATATTGACACCATTCATTATCCAATAATCTCAAGACTCTCTCCCTCGGCACTCCACAAAAGGGCCTCCTTCCAGCTTGTTCCATTCAAGCAGCAAAACCAATCTTCTCTCCTCTTTATCTGTCATTAAAAATTAAATATTATTGGTTAATTTGTTTATGCATGAGCTTATAATTTATCATATGCAAAATATCTCATTAGATCTCATACATAAGCATTCAAAAAATCTAGATCTCTATTTTTCAAAAGTTTTCCATAAGCATCATAGATCTGGCATAAAGAAATCATCTTTTGCATGGCATTTTAAAGAAAATTTGTAGCTTGCATGCATTAGATTTATCTTTCATAATTTAAAATGTAAATCTATAAATAAGTGCACATCATATTTTATGCCCAAAAGGCAAGCCAATATCCCAAGGAAATCTTGCTTTCCTTGCTTCCTTTTTTCACCTTTTTTAAACTGGTTTTGACTTAGTTGTTTTCGGTTAAAAGTGTGTTGACCCAAAGGTACTTTAAAAGTGATTTTGGGAATATTTAAGTTTAATAATATTTCTGGTTTTTTATCAGTTATAACAGAAAATAGGAGTATGTGCTGTCCGAAAAGTGACTTTTGGGCCATCCGAAAACCCCCAGGGGTCTCCCCATTTTCTGAAATCTTTAATTTTTGCACTTTGTAAGCTCTTGGGATTGTTCTATATAAGAACCAAGAGGCATTATATCATTTTTCTGATATTTTAACCACTGTTAATAAAAAATAATTTTGAATAGGTTCTTTCGAGCCCATTCCCCATCCCCCCTAGGGGGATTCGAGTCCTTTTTTCCTTTTTTGCATTTTTCCTATTTGTTGATCTAGATTAGTTTTATTTATAAAAAGCAATTTACTTTGATTAATTTGATCATATATTTCATATTATAAAGTCAAAGTAACCTTAATACTTACCCCATGAATCCCGATTGAACCGAAAGGTGAAAGAGGATCATGGTAGATTTAATTAGAGAACCTATGATTTGTTTTATTTTTACTGCTTCATTATTCACTATTAATTTTTGCAAGAAATGAATTAAAATAAACCCCCTCTTTGATTCCCTAATTGAGGTCCACTTGGACTGAAGGAGGTTCCTGGAGGGTTTTCTTTCTAATAAAAACACATCGATTAAAATTTACTAAAAATTACAAAGACTCTAATGTGTATGCTCTGTGTTTTGGCTGCGGTTCGTCCGATCAATCAAGCTGCATCAAAATCAACATGAGTGACTAGATTAATTAGGTTTCACTTTCCCCAATGAACCACCATCAAGTGAAAATCCAACGCCTCGAACAAACCATAAGCGGTGGAAAAATACCCAAAGGAGTGGGAACAATTGGAAAGTGACCTCGAGGGGCCGATATCTGTTACACCCTAACGGGTGTATTATGAATAGAGTCTCTGAGACTCCATCTAGCCCACAAACACCTTGCGGGTAGCCATGAAGGTTTTTATTTTTTGGACATACTCCAAGTACCCCTCGAGTATATCTGGAAGGGTCTAGGAAGAGGTTCTATTGGCTCCTTTGCTTGCTCTGTTGGTTTGTCGGGAGGACCTGCAGAAGTGGAAGGTGGATCAGAGGTCGAAGGGGTTTGCGTCGGAGGAGTTGGTTCAGTGGTCGGGGGTTTTTGTGTTTGGGGAGGTGGTATGTCCACCTCCGGCTGTGATGATGATGGTGGTCGCGTCTGTGAATCAGGCGGTGGTGGGGGTGGTGGAGATGATGGTGGTGAAAGTGGGGAGGGATGGTGTCCTGATCCTGGTGGTGATGGAGGATGGTGTTGGGGACTGTGGTCGGAAGATATAACGTCTTCTTCCGATGGGAGCTGGTAGTCGGTGAAGGTCTGTTCATGACCTGCGATGTCACCACCGTCATGGACCCTTGTAAACACTGTTGTTTGGTGTGCGTATGTATTTTCGCTTACTTTTAGGGGAGTTGTTGTCTTGATTGTCTGCGCTGATTTGAACAGGGCAGGCAGTGTTGCAAAGAAGGCTCTAAGCTCCTGGTCCGAGCTTGCCCTGGCTCTGAGTGCTTCAGGGATAACTCTTGCAAAGTCTTCAGGGGAAACGTCGACTTGCTGCACTGGTGCTTGCTCCTCGACTATCTTAGTCGGAGATGGACGGGGAGGATTCGTCACCAGGTCGACCACATCTTCGGACAGTGGTGTTGTTTTGGCCTTCTTTGACCGACCTTCCGGTGCTCCTGCTTCCACGAAACGTTGAAACTGGGTTTCAACAGTTACCTTATTTGCGCGGGCATCCTCGACAATATCGAGTGCTCAGGCTGCCAGTTCGTCTTCGTCGTCGGTGGAGTCAGCAAGGACAAGCTTACGCTTACCTTTTCCTTGCTGACGTTTCTGCAGTTTGATATTTCTTCTGGCAATAGCTATCTCCTTCGCCAGTTTCTTGAGAATGCTCCGAGACACAGCATATTCAGGGTTCTCTTCCTCGACTTCTCCTGTCGGGGTCTGAGTGGGGTCGACCGTCTGACTAGCCGGAGGAGCGGTTTGTTGTACTGGTTGTTGCACTGGTGGTGGTGTCTGGTGTTGCTCGATCGGAGGGTCCACTACTGGTGCAATCGTATGCTTCACTATTAAGTGCACCCGACTAGGAGTGCCAGTCGGAGTGTCCTACGTCACAAAAGTGCTAATATACAGGTGCAGCTCGTAATCTTCCTCCTTCTCCTGGTCGGTTAGAGGTTCGACTATAGAGAAGTCGACCTGTTTTGCAGCCTCCGGGATTTGAATTTTGGTTTTTGTCTGCCTAGACAGCTCCCAAAAGATCTGCTCGACTGTGGGATAGTAGTCGAGGTCCCTGGCATTTGAATCCTGTTTGTTTGATGACCATACTGATGTATGGTCGAGCTCCAGTTGGATGTGTGAGTCGGCTGGGAGGTGTCGTCGGATGTTCTGGGGCACCCTCCACCTTGTCGTGCGCAGCTTAAGCTGCTGGAACCAGTTTTCCAGAAATACCTTGCCTTGGTTCAGTTCATGCACAGTTCCTTTTTGGGAAAAGGGTTTGAACCTGTGCATCTCAAACCTAGTCGGCTCTCGGAAGATGGGACTGCCTTCCGGGCAGATATAATACATAGCAATCCAAATAATTAAGGAGGGGAATTTGATAATACCTCCTGTTTCCTGACAGCGCTCGCATATGGTTTTGACCAAGCCTGCGAGGTAGTCGGCCCATCTGAAGATGCGTCCATCGGTTGTAATTTTGTCGACGGCGTCCAGCATTTCCAGCTTGAGGTCACTGCTGCGACCAGCCAAAGTGAGCATGATGGCGATGATTTTCGCCACAATCTGTGGTGTTCGTGCCTCGATCTGACTGATCATTAGGCCCTTGGAGTTCTTATCTAACGTCGAACCTGTAAAGTGTTCGACTAGCCCTTCCTTGATCCCAATGGGGACTGGGTCACCCTGGTTTGACAAACCAGTCAGTCGGGAGATAACATCGCCATTGATGTCGACCGGTCGGTCAAAGTAAAATCGGCCGTTGTGGTAACGACTGATAATGAATTTGACTGCGGCTTCCTTTGTACCAGTGAAGCTGGCCATGAGAGGTGCATTTTCATAGGCATATATGGTGCTACGCCTAACTTTCTCAGCCTCCTGGGTCATTCGTCGGTCTTCAAACGCCCATTCTTGAATATCCGTCCATAGTTTTTGAAACGGACCCTCCTGGACTTTCGCGTTTTGGATTCGCTTCAGTCGCTGGAGTAAGGGTGAGTCTGCTGCCTGAAGTTCTTGAGCCTTAGCCGAAGCTCTGGTGCGTTTGGGTGCCATGGTTTCTGACTGAACAGACTGGTCAGAATTCGTACAGGGTTCACAAGTTTCAGTCGACTGGGAGTTCGAATGCTCTATAGGTACGTTGTGTGGTAAATGAACTGTGGGAGGTCCATTATTTATAGGCGCAGGTGGGGTGGAGTGTCGAACTGGGTGAATTAATGGTGGACTTGATAGTCCAACTGCAACACTCGAGTGCGATTTCGTGAATCTGGGGCGGGGCTCGAGGCCATTAATGCGGGATGGGACGCTCCAGGTCGGCGGTCGGTGTCGGTGGTGAGAACGGCCGACATGGTCGGTCGATGAAGATGGTCGATGGAAATGAAGTCGGTTGTCGAATGGGTGAGTGGCTGTCATGATGGTGATTTATGAGTGTATGGTTTTTTATTTTTGGACTTTTTGCATCTTTTTATAGGTTTTTGGTGTCAGTTAAGACCGTTTTTTTTTTTTTTTTTTCCAATTTTTGTATCGTTTAAGTCGGGCTCCATTAACGAGCTTCCAAAATACTAGGCCCTGTAATGTTTTTAGTTGGACCGACCCATTGGGACGTATTTCTTCGACAACATAAGGTCCCATCCATTCTGTGTGAAGTTTCTTAGGCTTGCCTTTGACTCAACTGTTATACAGTAGGGCAAGGTCACTGACTGACAGATTTTTGTTTCTGATATTACGGTCGTGCCAAGCTTTCTGCTGCTTTTTTTGTATTTCTTGGTGCTGGATGGCCATAAGTCTATGTTCTTCTAATTTATTAAGTTGAAGTAGCCGATCTTTCCTGGCCTGTTCGATGTCGACATGTAGTATCTGTGCAATGATAGCTGCCTGTTTTCTGAAGTGCAGAGGTACGACTTCTTCTTGCCCATATACCATTCGAAATGGGGTTTGATCAGTCGACCGTTTGTAGGCTGTCCTGTATGCCCATAAAACTGCAGGAATTTTCTCATCCCAATCATCTTTGTTAGAACCGCATATTTTCGTGAGTCCTTTTGTCAGTGTTTTATTGAAAGCTTCAATTGCACCATTCGACTGAGGGTGGTATGCTGTACTACGTCGGTGGTCGATGTGAAACTTGTCGGTTAGATTTTTGATAGTTTTGTTAACAAAGTGTGAGCCTTGGTCGCTGATCAAGGTGAGTGGACATCCAAATCGAGTAATAATATTTTCATAAATTAACTTTGCAGCTACTTCACTTGAACATGTGTCGACAGATTCAGCTTCTTCCCATTTAGTAACATATTCTACTGCAGTGATGATATACCTGGCACCTGACCGTCGGGCTGGGACAGGGAATGGTCCTATGAAATCTATAGCCCAGATTTCAAATGTAAGACTAGGGTTTACAGAGATCAGGGGCATTTCTGTACGCGGCAGTGGTCGACCAAGTCGTTGGCATCTGTCACATCGACTAACAAAGGTTTTACAATCCTTATGAAGCGTCGGCCACCATAATCCAGACTGTTGAATTTTCTTAGCAGTTGTGTCGGCCTGAAAGTGTCCTCCTGCTGGTCCGTAGTGTGCTTCGTGCATGATTTGTTCTCGTTCATGGGTAAGTACACATCTTCTAAGAACATCGTCTAACCCCATTTTGTATAGAAATCCGTTGATGAGGCTGTAGGGGGCAGCCTTCATAGCTAGGATTTGCTTCTTTTTAGTGTTCAGACCTTCTGGTGCCTGACCTGTTTCTAGGAACTGAGCAATTTCCTCCAGTTCTTCTGGTACTGCTTCTATACGAAATAGATGTGCATCGGGTAGGTTGTCGTCAATTCCAGTCGGTTCCTCTCCTGTGTCGATTCGGGATAGGTGGTCGGGTCCGACATTTAGCTTCCCTGGTCGGACAACTACTTCAAATTCAAATTCTTGGAACAGTAAGAGCCATCGACAGATTCTACCATGGTGAAGGGGTTTGTTTACGAGGTACTTCAAAGCTTGATGGTCGGTGTAAAATATGAAGGGGTTAGCTAATAGGTAGTGTCGATATTTCTGAAGTGCAAAGACCATTCCTAGGGCTTCCCGTTCGGTGGTCGAATAGTTCCTTTCAGCCTTATTTAGTTTCCGAATGCTGTAAACTATAGGGTAGTCCATTCCATCGTCTCCTGGTTGAGTCAGGATAGCTCCAATTTCTATTCCTGATGCATCGATATGCACATGGAATTTGATCGACCAATTTGGAAATCTGAGTATGGGGGCTTCGACCAGTTTTCTCTTCAGTTTGTCGAAGGAGATTTGGCATTCCTTTGTCCATTTAAACTCTATATCATCCTTGAGTAGTTCTTCTAGGGGGTAGGTCATGTCTGAATAATGTCGGATAAACTTCCTATAGTACCCTATATGTCCTAATAACACCCGAACCTGTTTAGGGTTTATTGGAGGCTTTAAGTCAAGGATAATTTTAATTTTGGCAAAGTCAACCTTAATACCATCTTTACAAACAACATGTCCTAGTAGTATCCCTATGGGGGTCATAAAGATGCATTTCTTGATGTTGAGGGAAAGTTGGATCTGCGGACATCTTTCCAACATGAGTCGGAGCCATGTGCAGTGATCTTTTAAGGTGGAATAGATGGTCCAGTCGTCGAAGTAGACTGCCATAGTTTTATAGATGTACTCTTGGAAAGTT
>LPNX010157844.1:94326-115085 GCA_001517045.1 Pseudotsuga menziesii
AAGGTCAGGTGTTTCGGTAGTCGCGACCCTAAGCACAGAGTGGATCGGTTTTGTTGTTTCAGCATGGTTGGATTTTGATCTGAAGCTTTTACCTTCGGTGTGTTCATTCTCCAATTGTAATCGGGTCGACTCGACTTTTGATCCTATGTGAAGACTATTACAGTGCTTGGCCTGTCGAGGGTCTTTGTCAGGAAATGTTTCAGTTGGTTGAATGAACTGTTTAATTTGTTGTGCTGGCTCGACTAATTGTTGATCTGCAGGGATAAAGTTGAAGGTTTGGATGAAATTTTCTTTGAGGTCATTCTAGAAAAAGGTTTCACCTTTTGCTTCCTCCATTTTATACCATTTTCTAGGTAAGTCGTCTAAGGTTGAGGGAAACAAGTGTGGCCAGGCTCTCTCATCCTTATGTCCTAGGCTTCTCCATTATTTTTCACAAATTTGGATGTGTTCTTCTGGGTTCCGGCCTTGAGTAAAGATGGGGATCTGTGCGTGTGGGGTGAGCTTCTTGCCACCAAACCTTTCAACAAAATAAGTTGCAGCACTAGTCCAGGTCTAAAGTTTTGTCTGATGGGTATCCCACCATCTAGCTGCTTGACCGGTGAAGGTTTCTACTAAGATCTGTAGTCGGCCATGTTCTCCAAAGTCCTTAGACACTTGTTCAACATGCATGATTGGGGATTCCCTCTCCTTATACCTTGTGTGTGTCCTGGTTGTTTCGTTGGTCGGTTGTAAGGTAGGGTGTTCTCTTATTTTTCTCTCAAAAATCTTGGGGATAATTGAGACTAGAAAGCGCTGTTGGGTGGGTTTTTTCTGTACTTTTTGGATAGTCCAGCACCCTCTTGCTTGTGTTTCATAGTTTTCCATTTCCCAGTCATATAGTTCAGCATCTGAATTGTAACCAACTGAGTCGGGGTTACCTAATTAAAGCTCCCCTTGGGCGTTTGGTTCTGTGTAGTCAGTATTGTTTTGGATCTGATAAATTTGTCAGATATCGACTTCCTCATCAATTGGTTCGACCCAAGGTTGGCCTTGGGAGGGGTTAATAGGTACTATGACCTTTTGACCATTCCCTTTGAGTTTAATACGTTCTTTATCTAGAGAGATAGAGGCTTTCATCTTTCTACCCCAAGGTCGACCTACAAGGGCTGGGAAGGAGCTAGATCCTTCCTTTGGGTCAATAATTTCGAAATAAACCTTAGTCGATATGCCTTTAATGGTTGTGTCTACATTTTTCCAAACCCCAATGGGTTCAATAAGGCCCTGGTCGGCTAGTTTCAGATAAATGCCTAACTCATAGAGTCGAGGTCATCCCATCCTTTCCCATGTATCGCGGGTCATGATATTTACTTGAGACCCAAAATCAAGCACCACTTGTCGGACATGGAAACCTTCAATTTCCAGGTCGACAAGAGGGTCGACATCATTTTTGTCTTTTTGATTTAGGCTACATATGTTCTTAGTTTGTTTCTTGGGGTTAGTACTTTTGATTTGATGCAATAAATCAATGAACTGACCGACAGATTTATCTGTTTGAATGAGATGGGTTAAATGCTAGGTCGAGTCGTGTCGATTGTGACTAATGTCTTCGTGCTGTGCAAGGTTTGTAAATATGTTTGTGGCTTCTTGATATGTGTGGTGTGCTTTGCAAGGGTCAGGGTATGTATTTGTGTGTGTGATCTTACTAATCTGAGGATTGTCAGGCCCGGTTTTAGTGCCTTGTCGAGTGACGATGTGCAAATTCTTAGTAGTTATGACATCATTCTTCTGGACACAAGACAAGACATTAACATTATTTTTATTACTAATTTTTTCCAACATTGTAGGGCAATCCTCCAAGGAGTGATCCCCTACCCCACAATGTCTACAAAATTTCAGATCAGTCCTGTCCTTGTACGGACAGTCTGCGCATCTGTGCCCTTCTTTGTAACAAATAAAGCATTGAGTAGGTCGACAACTTCATATTTCTCGACTCCCAACGAATCGACCTGTTCTTCCAAACCCTGGTCGTCGATTGTCATTTCGACGGTCGTAGCGTCGGCCATCATTTCGTTGCCCATTCTGGTTATTATTATTGTTCTGCTCTGTGTTCTGTGCTACAGCATTAGTCTGGTAGACGGCCTGGTAGTTTTGTCTATTTTTGAGGTTAAGATGGAAGTCGGCCGTGTTGTGATTTGCAGTTTCGCATATAGCACACCAGGAATATTTTCCATTCTTCATATTGTAAGGACAGTCGGCGGTGGAATGGTCTCCTCGTTCCTGGCAGATGTCACAAAATGATTTTGTCTGTACAAAACGGACATCTTTTCGACTGAATTGCTGTCGACAGTTATCTTTTGTATGTCCGGCAGTTGAACAGCTAGTACACCAGATGTCTTGGTTCTTAAGTGTGAGCTCCTTCAAGGACTTCTACATATTCTCCAGCTGTTCTTCCAAGCGGTGGTCGGTCGGGCAGGCAGGTATGTCTTCATCCATATCGACCTGCAAAGCTTTTGTCAACGCATCTTCGTACGATTTGAAAGTCTCCAGACTGATGTGTCGGCGAACTTTCTGTGAAAGTCCTGTAAGGAACCATTGAATGAGTAATTGTTCGTCGATGACATAGTCCAACTGACTCAATAGATCCTTCCATTGTTTATCGTAATCGCGGACTGTTTCTCCTGGCTTCTGTTGGGTCGTCTTCAGCTTCTTGGCTGCCAGGTGTTTAGCGTCTGGAGTCTTGAAAAATGATAGGAATTGCACCTTTATCTCTGATTTTGTTGCTCTAGGTTGCCTTTCGGTAAATGTCATATACCATGTGAGAGCTCTTTTCCGAAGGGCTCCTGCAAACTGGGCTATCTGTCCATCTTCTTCTGTTACTTTGTTAGCCTCCCATATCGACTCGCAGACAAACCAGTGTCGTCTGGGGTCTTCGTCACCCTCATAAAGGGGAATTTGAGCAGATCCGTGACCCATGTCGGAGTCACTGTCACTACTTTCTGATGATGTCGGAGGTGGAGGTGGATGTGGAGGTGGTGTTGTAAGGGGTGGGTTTGTTGAGTCAGTCGAGTCTGTTGGGGTGACGATGGGGTTTTGGTCGACGGAACTTGTGCTTCCGTTAGGTGTCAACTCTTTCTCGTCGAATAGCGGATTGTTGATAATTTGTCTTCTTAATGACCCACTGTCACTTTGCGTGCTCAAGTCTGACTCTTGTGTATCTTTTGAAGTTGTGTGTGGCAGGGGGGGTGCTCCTTCATGTGTCGGCAGGAGCAAGTGGATACTTCGAAAGGAAGGTGCCGTTTGAAAGGTCACCCAGTTACCTTCGATTGGTCGACGTATTACAAGATGTCGACCCGGATATGGTTCATCTCCTAGTCGGCTCCAGAGTGTAATGTCGCCAGCTATTAGTCGAAGGTCATCTTCTATAATAGTTTGTATTCTGGTACGCGGACTTACTGTGGAAAGGGCTACTCCTTCGTCGGGAACAATTAGTTGGAGAGCTTCTGGCTGCTCTATCCACATTTCATCATCTTCAGGGGACGTCTCTTCTTCTTCTTCTCCTTCTCTACGTCGGTCATGACCCGACTCTGGCGTTACTTCATCATGGTCGGTCGCCCTAGGGTTTTGCTGCAGCTCTGCGGCCCATTCTCGTCTGGCTTCCCTTTTCTTCTGTCTTTCATCCCTTTCGATTCTCTTAATGTCCGACATACTGTAGTACAATACTATGCCTTCAGTTCCTCTGCGGTCGATGATGCATTACTGGCGACGACGGCTCTGGTCGACTAGGATCCACTATGCTCTAGGTCCGACACACGACCAGCTACCCCCCCATGGCCTACCCGACGCTTTTTAGAAATCCCGGATGGTGTCTATTTACTCAGGAAGTATTCCCACTCCCTCTCAGCAATGAATTTTTCCCACTGCTTCTGCTTCTCCGCCCAGTTAGTGTTTGAGGGTGGTTCACGTAATAGAGGTCGAGGTTCGACAATGTGCCCTGCTCCTTTCTCTATTAGAAACTTGAACAGTAAAGCCGGTAAGGAACACAAGAATTGATCAGTAAATTCTGTGAAAAATTTCTGTCGGACGGTTTCCACAGAGGTCCTGTCTTCGACTGCTTGTTCCTCACAGAAGTTGTCGGCTATCTTTTCGAACCACTCCGAGAGATTTGTACGTCCTCCTCGGATCAATTTCTAGAGTAACTGTTCTTCTTTAGTCTTGTCCGGTTTTCTCATCCAAAAGCTGCTTCAGTAGATGTGGCACGGATTCGACAAATTTTTCGTGAGTCTCAGTGAAAAATCTGGCTTTTGCTTCTACGACTGTCAATATGTTCCTTCTCACGTAATTTTGTAGATAGTTAGTAATTTTTCGCTCCCACCAATCCTTGATCTCCTGCTCTGGTATCATATGTGAGCATATATTCTAGTTATGTACTACCGGCAACAGAACCAATGTTGTAATCTCACAGATCACATAAGGTTACCAATAATACATACAAATATACAGAAATATACACAGAGACAAGAGACAAGAACAGATAGGATGAACAGATTATATTATTCTCAATAGATCATACAAAGCCAAGAACTGAACTTCATTCTTGTGTGGCTCAACAGCCTAATATATACAATTTACAATCAGTTAAAAGTAACGACCCGTTGGTTCGGTGAACCGACACAACTATTAGTTAACAGACTAACTACTGTGTTTACTCAGCCGACCGACGTAGTCGGTCTCTCGACTAAGTCGGTCTTCGTTCAAGTCGAATTATGTCAACTTGCTCCTTCTACAGTCCCCCCTCGCCTAATTTAATCCACTCATTTTTCATATTAACTTAAAATGTACCAAGAGACAATTGCAAAACATTCACTCCAAGCACATGAAAGCACATTTAATCATTTTGCAACTCCATTTTAAGGTACTAGTTATTTGTTTACTTCTTACGGTATATATTGTGTGTCAGCATTGTGCTTACTTGTGTTTATTTTTCATCTTGTTATCTGTGGTTCTCAATTGTTAATTTCAAACTCATAAGTAACTTATTCAATTTAATACCATCATACTAAAGTAATTAGCCTTAGTAACTTAATAGGTTCTACCCCCCTTGGATTCATTAAGAGTTTAGCCTAAACGGAGGAGTCAAGAACAAGGTGAAGGCCTTGACTCGAGACTTTCCCCCAAGGACACACTGAGTGGCTTGAATATTTCTGCCATGTCCCCCCCCAGGTGTGTGAAAGGAGACAACACTTTTTGGTGTCGTTGCTGAGGATAAATCTTTTTATTCCCGGAGTACGACTTTTGTTTTCTTCCTTTTTGTTTTTTCTTTGATTGATGATTGCTTAGAGAAGATCTTTAATTTTCATCTGGCGACTCCACTGACTTTTTTCAGTCACTTATTTTTACAAATAAAAGCAAAAAATAATTTTTGTGAAAGATTTATAAATGCTTAGTTTTTCACATGGCGACTCCATTGAAGGGATAAAACCCTATTTTCTCATAATTTTTTTGAGACTTGTTGTGTGTAGATGAACTCATACGACATAGTAAGACTTTAAATGCTCATTATTTGACAGCTCTGGTTCAGTTCAAAATACATGGTTGATATATGCTACTGATAAGTCATTATGGATGATGAAAATTATGGTGCTCTAATTTCCAATGCATATCCTCCCATCGATTTCTCGGGCATCCCGGGTTTTCCTAACTATGAACCATATCTCCAGGATAAAAGATATTCTAAGGCTCCAATTTTTTGTGGAAATGGTGATTCAGTTGTCATTCACATCATATTGTTTCTTTCATTTGTGAAAAACTCAGCATACTTCACAGGGATAATATGATGTGAATTTTTGCTCATTGTTTGAAAAAAAAGGCATGGATATGGTTTTGTGGTCTTCCTTATAAATGTATCACCTCCCCTGAAGACTTATGTGCTATGTTTTTTGAGAGGTGGAATAATGGTGAGGGAGATATGGTAATTGTTGTAGAAAGGGCCCTCACCTACCTAAAGGATCTAGAGGAGTCCATGACTTCCATTATAGATGAGCACACTCGGGATGATCCTATTGAAGAGCTTCACAAGGAACCCATGATTGAACACATTGTTGAAGGCACCCCTCATGTCACCATAACTGAAAACATTGAAGATTTGAGGTATTCTCAAGTTTGTTGCAATGCTAATATTTTTCCAGAAATCCCTCATGAGGAAACCATTACAGACATCGACACTTATGAAGAAATTTATGATGTGTATGATGACACTTTTCTATTTTCATCACTTAGGGATGAAGTTTTGGAAATTTTAACTTCTGATAATATCTTTGAAACCAAAACTTTGAAGGATGATTATTATGAACAGCAGGAGGGTAGTTATATCTTGGGATGTGATACCAACAAGGAAGACTCTATCATATCCAACATAGATGGGAATGATGACTATTGGAATTTCATAGATAATATAACTTGTGAATATCTTATTGAGAATTCCATCCATGATATGTCCATCAAGGGGAGTGTCTATTCAAAAATTTTGGAATTCCAATCTACGATACGTCCATAGAAGGGAGTGTGGATCTGGATACCTGGGAAAATATTAGCACGAAAGAGGAGAATTCATAATTTTCACATGATCATTTAGATTCATATCATGCAGAGACCCACAAATTTAATAGTAATGAATACATTGAGAAGAAATGTTGTGAAAATTTAGATGTGATGCAGTCAATGGAATATCAGTCTCAGCCATCTTTTTTACATGTAGTGGTTCCTTATGATTTGGAGCTAATTGGGGATTATGCAATGAGTTATCATTTGATAAGCCCTGATGATCAGTATGATGATGTATTCAGTCTACCTCATCATGCCAATTGGTATATCAGTCCTATCCAATCAGAATTGCTTCTAGGAAGTGCTTGTTGTATTATACCACATGTACATACCCCCTTGGGAGAGTTGTAATAAATGTTCTAGGATGGTAGTGTATATAAAAGACTCGGTCTCTTGGACTTTATTTGTTAATTCGTTTAGCCCATAGAGTTTTTTCCCTTGGTTATTATTGGTTGTTGAATAAACGACTGATAATTTCTGAGTTTTTCACTCAATACCTCCAAAGTTGGGGTGGTCGGCTTGGCATTTAGGCCTATTGAGGTTATTAGATTCTATGTGTCAATGTATAAACATGCTAGGAATTATAGTAGATTCATATGAACATGTGCTAAGTCCCCCTAGGTTTTGTCTTTTTATTTTTAATTTTAATTTTTCCACAAAACTTAGGCTATTTTTTAATAGTCTAATTGGAAAAATTGGTCTTGTAATAAAAGTGGGGTTAAAAGTCAAATTTGGACATGAGGGTGCTCATTTTCTAACTCAGAGCACCCAGTAAACCCATAAACCCGCTTTTCCTAAGTTTTGAGTGATTTTTCCATCACTCAAGTGAGAAAATCCAAAAAAATCAAATATTAATTAATTTAATTAAAAATTAATTAATTAATGGAGCAAATCCAAATTCCTAAATCAGTGGATTTTGCTCCGATTTGACTGAAGTCAGTTTCATCAGCTTTAGATTGACTGAGAGTTCCCATTCCTTGACTAAAGGCATGATCAGGGATGAAGAGGAGCTTAACTCTCTCATGCAGATCTAGGGTTGCACCCACCTTTCTCTCTCCTCCACACATGTGGATCAAGCTGGGAGTTGTTTGTTGGTTGGTTCAGTTCATTGAGTGAGGTGTCACGCTAATTTATAGTTCTAGTCTAATTAGACTTAGTTCATCAAATCAGACTTAGTTCATCATCAGATCAGACTCAGTTCACCATCCGACTAGGCTCGGCTTGACTCTCTGTCATCTTCAGTCTCTCTTTCAGTCATTCATGCGCCCCTCTTGGCCAATCTGACTATAAATAAAGCATCTTTTTCATCTTCCAAGCTAGTTAGAGTTGGATGAAGAGTTGGTTCCTATTGTAATACTGCTATATTTTCATTGTGAATAAAGAAGCTTTGGAGGCTATACCGTGTAGTGCATGTGTTTGTGTGGATTCCCAGTGTCATGCTGCTAATGTGGTAACTGCAATTTTTTTCCAATTTTTGTGCTTCTTTGTATTCTAGATTCAATAATTAGGTTGAATCAAGTGATGGTGTAAACTAGGAAATTAATATTACTTGCTCTTGTTTAATCACATTCTGTATGCTCAAGAATCTAAGTTATATGCTTAAATAAGATTATTTTTGCATGATCTTTCATTTTTTTGTTTCATACATCTATATCCAGATCTCATGAGGTGTTGTGCAGGATTGTGTGATTTAGTTGCAGGTTCCCTATCGGATGAAGGTGTGAATCAAGATTGATTCCATTCCTTATCCAATAAGCTCAAGACTCTATCCCTCGGCGATTTACAAAAGGGCCTCCTTTCAGCGTGTTCCATTCAAGCAACAAAACCAATATTCTCTCCTATTTCTATTTCATTAAAAATGAAATATTCTTGGTTACTTTGTTTCTGCATGAAATTATAATTTATCATATGCAAAATATCTCAAAAAATCTAGATCTATGTTTTTCAAAAGTTTACCATAAGCATCATAGGTCTAGGATAAAGAAATCGTCTTTTGCATGGCATTTTAAAGAAAATTTGTAGCTTGCATGCATTAGATTTATCTTTCATAATTTAAAATATCAATCCAGAAATCAGGGCACATCATATTTTCTTCCCAAAAGGCAAGCCAAGATCCCAAGGAAAGCTTTCTTTCCTTGGTTCCTTTTTTCACATTTTTTTAACTTGTTTTGACTTAGTTTTTTTTCGGTTAAAAGTGTGTTGACCCAAAGGTAATTTCAAAGTGATTTTTGGAATATTTATGTTTAATAATATTTCTATTTTTTATCAGGTATAACAGAAAAGAGGAGGAGGTGCTGTCCAAAATGTGAATTTTGGGCCATCCAAAACCCCCTAGGGGTCTCCCCATTTTCTGAAACCTTTAATTTTTGCACTTTGTAAGATATTGGGTTCATTTTGTATAAGAAACAAGAGGAATTATATCATTTTTCTGCTACTGTAACCGCTGGTAATAAAAAATAATTTCGAATAGGCTCTTTCGAGCCCATTACCCATCCCCCCTGGGGGATTCTCGTCCTTTTTTCCTTTTTTGCATTTTTCCTATTTTTTGCTCTAGATTAGTTTTATTTATGAAAAATAGTGTACCTTGATTACTTTCATCATATATTCCATATTATAAAGTCAAATTAACTTTAATACTTACCCCACGAATCCCGATTGAACCGTAAGGAGAAAGAGGATCCTGGTAGATTTAATTAGAGAACCTGTGGTTTGTTTTATTTTTACTGCTTCATTATTCACTATTAATTTTTGGAAGCAATCAATTAAAATAAAACCCCTCCTTGATTCCACAATTGAGGTCCACTTGGATCGAAAGAGGTTCCTAGAGGGTTTTCTTTCTAATAAAAACACATCGATTAAAATTTACTAAAACTTACAAAGACTCCAGTGTGTATGCTCTGTGTTTTTGCTGAGGTTCATCCAATCAGTCAAGTTGTATCAAAAGAAACGTGAGTGACTAGATTAATTAGGTTTCACTTTCCCCAATTAACCACCATCAAGCGAAAATCCAACGCCTCGAACAAACTGTAAGTGGTGGAAAAATACCCAAAGGAGTGGGAACAACTGGAAAGTGACCTCGAGGTGCCAATCTCTGTTACACCCTAATGGGTGTATTATGAACATAGTATTCGAGACTCCATCCTGCCCACAAACACCTTACGGGTAGCTATGAAGGTTTTTATTTTTTGGACATACTCCAAGTACCACTCAAGTATATTTGGAGTCCCCCCTCACCTAATTTAATCCACTCATTTTTCATATTAGCTTAAAAAGTACCAAGAGACAATTGCAAAACATTCACTCCAAGCACATGCAAGTAAATTTAATCATTTTGTGACTCCATTTTAAGGCATTGGTTATTTGTTTACTTCTTTAGATATATATATTGTGTGTCAGCATTGTGCGTACTTGTGTTTACTTTTCATCTTGTTATCTGTGGTTCTCAATTGTTAATTTCAAGCTCCTAAGAAACTTATTCAATTTAATACCATCATACTAAAGTAATTAGCCTTAGTAACTTAATAGGGTCTACCCCCCTTGGCTTAATCAGGAGTTGAGCATAAACAAAAGAGTCAAGAACAAGGTAACATCCTTGACTCGAGACTTTCCCCCAAGGACACACCGAGTGGCTTGAATATTTCTGCCACGTTCCCCCCAGGTGTGTGAAAGGTGGAAACACTCCCTTCTTTGGCGCTTATGTCCAATGCTCCATCCATTTGTTTGTCCAAGTGCTCACACTCTTGCAACCACCTGCCTCCTTGTTGATGATGCTTCTTGCATGCTTTCTTGCCTTCTCTTGTGTTCCTAGCCAACGTACAAGCACCCATTCACTTGGGCTTCCGTGGAGGTGTGCCAAGGTGCGTTCTACACCAAGGTGTCATCCCAAGGGATGCACACAACCCCTAATGCATCCCAGGAGCACACTTAGTTCTCTTAAGTGGTTGTCACGATGGGGCCGTAACATGTAGTGCCACTATGCTAGAGACTACCCTAAACCTGTGAATACTTGCCCATATTTCAAATAAGAGAACAATGTGGAGCAATGTCCTCAAATTATCACTCGATGGAAAGCCCGGATGATTGGAGTAGCTAACCTAGCACCAAATCCTACACTGAATGCTCCCAACCTAAATGCTTATGCCAACATACAAATGATAGTCACAGAAACACGAGAACCAACTGTAGCAGCGGTAACAAGGGGAGGTGTTGCGATGAGTGCAAGTCAAGCTACGCAGAAAGAGCCTACAGGACAAGCACAACCGTAGGTATGACCCACCACGCAAAATAAAACATCGCTTGATGTTCAATATCAGAAGCGCATATTCATGGATTTACGCCTAGAGTTTGTCAGAACATAACAACAATCCACCTCAGGCCAAGTGAAAGATGTGCATGAGAGATTCTAGAAGATATTTGAACAACAGGCTACAAGAAAGAGTGCAGATAAGGTTAATAAGCTCAAACCATTCCTGTGAAATTGTTTGGCACTAATCCAGGATAAGTATGCACTTGCAGAGTTGGAAGCGCTTATAGAAACTCTTTCGGAGGAAGACCCACCAGCAAATAAGGTTAACTGTCAAGACAAAGTTCAAAACATGATGCAAACTCAGGATCTCCATGCAAATTGTTGATTATGACATGGACTATATCATCTTCGACCTGGGATCTGACGTTAACATTTTAACGCACCAAATGTATGAAATAATGGGCAAGCCACCCCTAGAATGGTCCCCAATTCAATTAAGGCTTGCTAATTAGGAAAAGGTCCTTCCCATTGGTAGACTAAGTCAAGTCCAAGTGGATATTGAAGGATTGCACACTTTTGCGGACTTTGGGGTCATCAATATAGTATTTGATACTAACCCATTTCCCACGCTGCTAGGGATTGATTGGGATATGGGAAATCAAACCATTATAAACTTCAAAAGAAGGATCCTATCATTTGAAGAAAATGAGATGAGGGTAGGTTCACCTCTCGACCCACTGGAAGGACAGAGATACATTGAACCGGTGTTCAACAAAGGGCAAGGTGATAACATTGAAAACATCTATAATGTCACTTCCCTTAAGCAGTATTACATTAATCCTATTGTGGATGGTAACTTAAGCTAGAGATGTGCGAGTTCATGTACATCAGACTTAGAGGAGGAACTTGAGAACTGGAAGAACCAATTACATGAATTATTTATGAGGAGATGTGCCAAGATAACTAAGTCTGTCCGACGAGTGGGAACTCAGTTGCAGTCGCTGCCTACATATGAAGGACTACCTTACTTGGAAATGTTCTTAAACGACTTTGAAGAATTAGTAACAGAGCTGCATCAACTATTTGCACTAGAATTTGTGCTAAAATATACACCCGCGCGATTGTGGGGTATGCACAAAAGGTCGATAACTTAATGGCCATAGTGTAGATGGCTATTGTAATTAAGGTTCGGAGACGAGGTCACAACTGTGAAATAATGGTATACAAGGTTATCAGTCCCTATTGAACACTTGGAGCAGTGTTCCGCAGCATTCTCAAACTACCCGCTCCAGGAATGGGTTCACCACTTCATCCATACTCTCGAAATGGCACCCAGAGGTTGGTACATATCTATGAAGCTATGCCAAGAAACAAGATAATGGGAAAAGGTTGCATAGAATTTCATATACACATTCCAATTCACAGATGAGAAACCAACAGTTAATATCGCATTGAAGACTATTAAGGAGAAGATATTCATGGAGATCCCACTGGAGGTTTTGTATTCTCAACCTTGCACTACGAATTCCCACCAGTGCTGTGAGACATTTTAGCACTGGATGACATGCTATAACCTCTTTGGAGATCCATAGGATGATCCGATGAACATCAATATTCTAGAGTCAGAATTATCACGTGCAGTAGAAGGAAGTGACATTTCTAGTGAGCAGTTCATCAAGATGCTAAAGTTTAAGAAAGTTAACATTGGGTTGGAGGACAATCTGAAATTTGCTAACATTGAAGACTATTGGGACGAAGAGACAGTAGCCAAAATCTCTGACCTATTACATGAATTCCAAGACCTATTCCTGATGAAATTTATGGAAATGAAGGGGACAGTAGGAGATTTGGGCGGAATGAAAATTCTGCTCAAGCCCAATGCAAGATCAGTAAAACAATGCTTGTATAAACTAAATCTGCACTATAAAGAAAAAGTGAAACCAAAGCTGGATTGCATGCTGGAAGCAGGAATCATTGAACTTGTTGAATATTTGGAGTGGATAAGCCCTATAGTGATTCAGGACAAGAAGGCGACAGGCGAGGTCAGGATCTACGTCGACCTTAGGAAGCTAAATGATGCCTGCTTACATGATCCATTCCCAACATGATTTATAGATGAAGTATTGGAGAGTGTCAGCGGACAAGAAATGTACTCATTCACTGATGGATTCTCGGGCTACCATCAAGTCAAAATTGCGAAATAGGACCACCACAAAACAACCTTTGTAATAGAATGGGGCTGCTACCAATACACGGTAATTCCCTTTGGCCTTAAAAATGCCCCTGTTATTTTCTCTAGAATAGTAGTTTCTTCTTTTAAAGATTTCATTCATAGATTACTTGAAGTATATTTTAATGAATGGACGATCTTTGGTTTGTTCAGAGAACATATTGAGAATTTGTGCATGATGTTGGAAACGTGTCACCAGTATCAAATTGTGCTGAATTTAATAAAATGCATATTTTGCACACCATTTGGTGTACTGTTGGGCCATGTAGTATGTTGTGACAAGATCCTGGTCGACCCCGTGAAGGTGGATATTATTCTGTACCTACCACCGCCCACATCACTCACACATCTTAGATCCACATTCAGACATACTAGATATTATCAAAAATTCATAAGAGGGTACGCGGAGATAACTACCCCAGTGGAGAAGCTGCTAAAAAAGGACTCCAAATTCGAGTGGAACAAAGACTATCAAGGAAGTTTGGATGAGTTGAAGCACAAAATGGATATTGCGCTAATATTGATATTCTCATATTGGAAGAAGGAGTTCCATGTACATGTTGATGCATCATCAATTGTTCTTGGTATTGTATTAACACAACTAGGAGAGGGTGCAATTGACCATCCCATTGCATTTTCAAGAAGGAAACTGTCAACAACAAATAAGAACTACACCACAACTAAGAGAGATGGGCTTGCAATGGTCCATGCGCTACAAAATTTCAAACATTATCTATTGGGAGTACACTTCAAAATGCTCACCAATCATTCTGCGTTGAAGTACCTGGTCAATAAGCCAGTGTTGGGGGGGAAGATCTGTCAATGACTCCTCCTATTTCAATAATTTGATTTTGAATTCATTGTAAAGCTAGGGCAACTAAATTTTGGGCTAGACCACTTGTCATGCATCGAAAGTGGCGAGGAACCAAACAGCTTAGAGGATAATCTACCTGATGCAAAACTATTTTCTATCGATGTTGTCGATAAATAATTTGATGCTATTATACACTTATTGAATACAGCTTATGCACCTGAAGATTATACGACATGGAAAAAGAAACAACTAGTTGTCAAGGCTAATGACTACACGCTAATCGCGGGACAACTATATAATTTGGGACCAGATGAAATACTACGCAGATGCATCTTTGATCATGAAAGGAAATGGGTAATGGCTGAATCGCATGCAGGTGTCTCAAGAGGACACTATGCTGGGAAGGAAATGGTGCACAAGATTTTGCAAGCTAGACTCTGGTGGCCAACTGTACATATGGATACAAGTAAATACTCTCGTGATTGTGACAAGTGTCAAAGAATAGGGAAACCATCACGATGTGATGAAATTCCACTTGCACCAAAAATTACACTATGGGCATTTGATAAATGGGTAGTGGGAAATGAACTGGTGCGCGCTATATTATAATTTCTATATATTACTTGAAAAAATGGGTGGAAGCAACACCTGTGAAATATTGCACCGCAACAACTACGACGAAGTTTATTTTTGAAAATGTAGTCACAAGGTTTGGTTTCTCGAAGATCCTTATCAGTGACCAAGGTACGCATTTTGTAAATAAACTAATTGTTGAATTGACTGCATAATTCCAAATCCATCACAAGAAGACAACACCCTACCATCCTTAAGCAAATGGAATTATTGAGGCCTTCAACAATATATTGGAGAATGCCTTGACTAAGGTCTATAATGTGCACAGAGATCACTAGGACTAGAAAATATCAGTAGTATTATGGGCTTACAGAACAACATGCAAACAAATAACTGGACACACTCCTTTTCACTTAGTCTATGGCAAAGAAGCAGTCGTGCCCATGGAATACATTGTCTCGAGCCTACAAATTGTTGCGCTAACAGAAATGACAGATACCGATGCCGTAGAAGAAATACTTGCATAACTGATTCAAATGGAGGAAGAATGCTTCATTGTGGGCTTCCATCAAAACAACGAAAAATAGTGGCAAAAATCATGGCATGAACGCCACATCAGAACAAAATAGTTCAAAGTCGATGGACTTATTCTGATGTATGACAACAAGTTCTTCAACTACCCATGTAAGATGAAAACACACTGGCTAGGCCCATATGTGGTTTTGCACATTATTGAAGCAGGCGGGGTAAAACTAAATAAGCTATATGCAACACTGGTTGTGGGTATGATCAATGACAGATGATTAAAACCATACCACGATGACTGCACCCCTGTCCCATAAAGTCGAGGCACACAACAACAACAAAAATATCTAAAGGGAGGGAAGAAATGAGAGAAGTATCTCCAGTGCAACCTGACATAGGAAAAGGAAGTTGCGCTGAAAAATGGTGTGCTATAAACCCGCCAACAAACCAGCTAAGAGACAACTGGCAGGAAGTGATAGACAGCTGGCAGACACCAACGGACCGTTAAATGCACGAGAATTCCAAAAATATTTGCTGATCATGATAGGACATAACCCTAGACTAAACGACTAGAACATCATGTACAGGTAACTCTGTGATGATGACCGGCCATCACATCAATACTCAATCACGGTTGTCAGTGCAGGAAAATGATGGCAGGGTTAATCATAGAAAATATGAGAGGCAGATTTGGTGCACCAAAGGAGGGACTTGTCCTAATGATGCACCTGGATAATTTGGTATTCCATGTGAGCTAATGCTCCTCTTATAAAATAAGGGCACTCCTAGAGCCAACATCACTTGGTCATGCTGCTTGAGCACCAGTTACAAATGGGTTGGGGTGTGCCATGGAAAGAAACTCTACCGGATAAAGTAGTTGTTGTGACCTTCAGTGTGTGGGCTATCTCTGAAGATGGGAATAATGAGGACGTTATCAATCTGTAAGTTATTTCGACTAAGATAGAAGTCTCTGACGAAGTCATCCTTGGCTATTTCTTTTTCAGTTGGTCAGCAGCCCTGGCTACGACACCCAAAAGGAATCTGGTGGGGATCGGAGTTCTTTCCCCACTTGACTAAGTCTACAGGCCTAGCGAATAGGCCCAACTTCTGGTAGTCCAGGAAAGGCCTGAATATGGGGAAGGACCAAGTGGGCAGATGTCGACTTCCAGGAAGGACCAAGTGGGTAGATGTCGACTTCTAAGAAGGGCCACATGGCCAGATATGGCTTGTAAACTATGATACTGAGATGAATTTGGTCAAATATTGGGAATCATTCATCCCTAATCACCCCCTTGAATTCAGGTATTTTCTGGTTTTCAATATGGACAGTGCTTCATTCTTCAAAGTTCATATCTAGGGCACATGTAATCCCTAGTTGGGAACGTCTAGCAAAAATGGAGAAAGATGGTAGTACAACTCCCATGCTACAGACTTCGTGTCTACCTTACAGGGCTCGAGAACGATTCACAATACTGTGACAAGAAGTGGAGAAACAAGATGAAGAGGAAAAGGAGGATGAAGAGGACCAAGAAGAACAACTTGAAGAAGAGCTGGAGCAAACACAAGAAAAACCCATGGAAATAGACTCTTCAGATGATGCCAAGGAAGAAATTGTATGAATAAAGTTTTGTAATCTAATTTTTTTCTAAATATGGGATGAGTCCGTGGTGCAGGAAACACTGCCCAAAATATAAAAGAAAGGAACAAAGCATGCAAGGCAAGAAGCAAGAGAAGGTACTCAAGCAAAAAAAAAAATTCAGCAAAGAGATGGCCGCGCAGGTTGCACCGCCTCCTATGTCCATTGCTTCATGGCTCTGGAAAAGCCACATGTGAGTGTTGGGGGCTTGTTGAGCCTAGGGAAAGCGTGTGAGAATTAAGCACAAGAAAAGAAACGTGCAAGAATCAATCCACCGCACATGCACAAACAAGGAAAAGGAAGCATGTGGCAGGAATAGAAGGAAGTTTCCCAGACAAGGAGATCTGCGCGGACAAATAAAATTACGCGGAAGAGGAAATATACACAGAAGAAGGAATACACGCACAAGATGTCACCTGCATGGAAAACGAAAACTATGTGAAAGGAATATTCTGTAGGGTAAAATAGTAGCACAAGTGCAGAATAACGGTCGAAAGTGGTAGGGTGATCATGGGTGCTAAAGTCGACTCAAGTCGGTGGATGTCACACGAGTGAATGCATGGCGTAAGTAAGGTTGTTAGTGCCTCATGTCAAGTAATGATAACCAGAATTGTAGCCTGAGGGGAGGCTGATGGTGATAGTTAACGTACTTGTGAGGACCCTGCAGCAAATAATTAATCAAAATACACGATATAGTAGCAGAACTCAAAATCACTTTTATATTAATCGCAGGCCACTTCGAGGGGGCAACCTCCTTTGAGCAAGCTCAATACAAAACAACTTCACGGTGCCTTCCTTGGCCTCAACACATACTTATATACTAAAAATAGGCGCCAATACTATGGGTCAAAACCATGGGCCAATATAAACTATGGATCAACAAATACTATAGGCGGCTTACAAAGCATATGTGCCCAACAACAATAACACAAACTATGGATCAACAATTACTATGGAATGACTTAGAAATCATATGCGTCCAACAACAATATACTAACATGGTAAAGAGAAGGATTAACATGGGTTCCTAACATCCCCTCCCCCTTAGAAAAAGCTTTGTCCTCAAAGCTTTAGATGTGGAAATTGTCGATGAATCTAAAGGAGTGGTTCCCACATAGCATCCTCGGGCTGCATTCCATGCCATTGAATTAAGACCTCTGTGATAGAGCGAGAGCGAAGCTGACGAGTGCGCTTATTAAGGATAGCCTCCGGCTCCAAAAAGATGGATCCTTAATTATCCAGTTCTGGTAAAATAGTTTGGCCTTTGATGTTGGTGCCAAGAACTTTCTTCAGACAAGAGACATGAAATACTAGATGAATGCGGGAAGAAGGTGGAAGTTCCAATTTATAAGCAACAGACCCAATCTTCTGAAGAATCCTATATGGCCCATAGAACTTTGGAGCAAGCTTATGACACCCTTTGAGTTTTAGTGAGGATTGCTTGTAAGGCTGGAGACAAAGAAAAACCATATCACCGGCTTCAAAAGTGCGCTCAGAACGGTGCTGATCAGCTTGTTGCTTCATGCAATTTCTTTCCATGTGAAGATTTTCGCACAAAATGCGAAGAACCTCATCGCGGTTTCAAAGGACCACGTCAACTGCCTGAACTGGAGAACTGCTGGGGGTGTAAGGAAGAAGAACTAGCAGTGCCTGACCATAAACTGCTTCATATGGAGTCATTTTAGAGGTAGTGTGGTTAGAGGTATTGTATGACCATTCAGCGAGAGGGAGCCACTTTTCCCACTGATGTTGTTGCTCAGAGGAGAAGCAACGAAGATAAGTTTCCAATCATTTATTGATCATTTCAGTCTGACCATCCATTTGTGGGTGATAACCTGAACTCATCTTCAGTTTGGTGCCAGTGTGGTGAAAGAGTTCTGTCCAAAAATGACTGTTGAAAGTCGCATCACGATCCGAGACAATGGAAGAAGGCATTCCATGAAGACGAAAGATCTGGTCTAGGAAAATTTGAGCAATGGAGGAGGCTGTATAGGGATGGCTGAGAGCACAAAAATGACTATATTTGGAGAGGAGATCAACAACAACCAAAATCACAGTCTTCCCTCTAGATTTAGGGAGCCCTTCAATGAAATCCATAGAAATATCTGTCCATATCCGGGTAGGTATGGGCAAGGGTTCGAGAAATCCCGGAAGGGGTGTTGTTTCACCCTTATTGTGCTGGCAGGTATCACATTCAGCCACCATCTGTTGAATTGTCCTTTTCATGCCCTGCCAAAAGAAGTTGTGTCGTTCCCATTCATACATTTTGAGAAAACCAGAGTGCCCTGCCCAGCTAATGGAGAAGCATGGAGTTCATAGAAGATAGCTTGTTGAAGAGCTGTGTTCTGGGGAAGCACCAGACGACCCTTGTATCTCAGTGAAACACCATCCCAAGAGTAATGTGGGATAGCAGAAGGGTTGTTGTCCAAGCGTTGGATGATTTGAGATAATGAAGAGTCATTGACATAACCCTATTGAATCGATTGCAACCAATTTGGAACAGGCATAGAAATAGTGGAAAGAGAACCTTGGGCATCAAATGTGTGAGAAAGGGCATCCGCCACAATATTGTCCTTACCCTTCTTATAAGTGATCTCATAGTCATAACCCATGAGTTTTCTAACCCATTTCTATTGTGCTAGGGAGGATACACGCTATTCTAGGAAATATTTGAGACTCTGGTGATCAATCTTGATGCAGAAATGATTTCCTAAGAGGTAGGGTCGCCACTTTTGTACTGCATGCAAAATAGCCATCATTTCCTTCTCATATGTAGAGGCAGCTAAATTCTTACCGGAAAGGGCTTTGCTGGTGAACGCAATGGGGTGTTCATCTTGAAGGAGAATAGCACCAAGTCCATTGCCAAAAGCATCACTCTCAATAGTGAAGGGCTTGGAAAAATCAGGCATAGCTAGAACAGGTGTAGTGCACATAGCTTGTTTCAGCTTGTCAAATGCACACTCAGTAACATGTGTCCATGTAAAAGCATCCTTTTTCAACAGAGCAGTTAATGGAGCTGCAATCTTCCCATAATCCTTGACAAACTTGCAGTAGTAGCCAGTCAACCCCAAAAAACCATGAAGGCTCTTGAGTGTCTTAGGAGGCGGCCAATTGTTCATGGCAGCGATTTTGGCAGGATCCACACGAACCCCTTGTGCTGAGATAATGTGCCCGAGATACTCAACTTCCTTTTGGCCAAAAACACATTTAGACTTTTTGGCATGGAGATGATGATCAGAGAAAAGTTGCATTACAAGAGCTAGATGTTGGAGATGTTCAGCCCATGTTTTACTATAGATGAGGATATCATCAAAAAATACCAGAATGAATTTCCGCAAATAGGGTCGGAATATTTTATTCATCAAGGCCTGCAATGTGGAAGGATCATTAGTGAGACCAAAAGGCATGACCAAAAACTTGTAGTGGCCATCATGTGTGCGGAAAGCTATTTTAGGGATATCATCCTCATGAACCCGAATTTGATGATACCCAGAGCGAAGATCCAACTTGGAGAAAAATTGAGCACCATGAAGCTCATCAAGAAGCTCATCAACAATAGGAATTGGAAACTTATCCTTGATGGTGAGGAGATTAAGTTCTTGGAAGTCAATGCAGAGGCGCCATGACCCATCTTTTTTGCGGACAAGAAGAACTGGTGAAGAAAAGGAACTTGTGCTTGGGTGAATAATACCTTGCTTCAGTAAGTCCCTAACGAGGAGTTCAATCTCTGTTTTTTGGTGAAATGGGTAGCGATAGGGCCTGATGTTGGGAGGAATGCTTCCAGGAAGGAGCTGAATACGATGGTCCTCTGGTTGTGAAGGTGGAAGTCCCACTGGTTCAGCAAAAACACTTGTATATCGATCCAGATGGAGCTGAGCGATGACACCATGGGAACTCTTCTTAAGGAGTTTTTCCATGCGATGTGAGCTAATGATGCTGAGAGACCCTGGTTGTAATCCTTTCAATGTGTGTTTGTGTCCATCGGGGGAGAACGGCATCCAAATTTCAGCAAAATCCCATAATATGGGGCCAAGTGTGTGCAGCCATTGAGCACCCAAAACCACATCACATCCGCCTAAGGTCAAGGCAAACATGTCAGAGCAGAGGTTATAATCTCCCATAGAGATACGCACATTACGACACTTCCCTTTGCAAG
>LPNX010157844.1:119093-149223 GCA_001517045.1 Pseudotsuga menziesii
TACTTCGTGTATGCAGTCGACCCTGTGTGGTCATGTAAAATAGTATAAATAGGAGGGATTCAATAGTTAGAGGGTCGGTCATTGTTGGTAATGGTTGGTCATTGTTTCTTTTATGGTGATTATTGATTATGTTGGTTGTCTTAGTTTTATTTTCTTTTGAAGGGTTAATAGAGGGGATATCTCTGAGATATTAGAGTGAAGATGAGATTTCTGAGTGGTATATTAGTTGGAACTCTACAGGATGCAGTTGGAGGTAGTGCAATAGAAGAGAAGCTCTGGTAGAGAGGTGCAGATTCTAGAGAAGTCGATCCAGGTCATGTATGGATCAGTAGATGGTAGCAGTAGTTAGGAGAAATAAAGACCGAGAACATGAGAGTAAGAAAGAGTCTAAGCAGAAAGCTATATCTAAGATAGTCTGTAGTCAAATGCAGGTTGAAGGTGCCATATATTTCTCATGCCAGATAAAGAGAACCTTGTGGTTTTTCTCAGATGGGTTTCCATGTGAACTCTATTGTGTATTGATGATTGAATGCGTATGGTTGTTTGTGTTTTTGTTTATGTTATGTTTATGATGCAATTCCTATCATGGTTAAATGAATGTTGTACTATCAGTAGAATTCTGTATGCATGAATACGTTAGTATGCATTGCCTCTGAGTATTACCTTATGTTTATGGCGCAATCGTTGTTGTGCATCTGTTATAGTGCACCTATCTGTTAACTTGCTTTTATATTCCATTATGTTTAAAGTAATAAGGTTGATACTATGTCACATCGTTAGTAGTTAATAAGATATATGCATGGTGTGTGCTACAGTTCGGTGTAAATGACTCCATCCTCATGAATTAGTCGATCTCCTTGGCCATGCGCCAATGGACTATAATCCCTCGATGAATTGGGGAAACATGGTTTTGTCAGTTACCCATCAAAGAGATATCTTGGGTGAGATTGTGCATGCTTTGTGGTCGCTGGCACCGGGGCTTGCTCTGTAGGGCCAGTATCTTGGGTGTTTGTTGGGTTGACAAGCTGCATAGAACCAAGGTCGCACAAGTTAGGAAAAGTGGCCAACACCATGCCACAGTTGTGTTAGGTTTTTGGGAGCCTTCTTAGTTGTTTTTCATGACAAAATGAGCCCCATTTTGCATCTCTTTATGAGCTATCCTTATTTGTAAGGCTCCATGCACTTATGGAGTTTTCTTTAGGCCCTGTTTTGACTCCTAAAAATAGACTAGACTATAGAGTAAACTTGTTCATTCATACTTGCTAAAAATAAGTGAACGATCATCGACATAGGTATAAGTTTACCCCTTCTTCTGACCTTGGGGATTACTTAGGAAAAAGGAATACTCTCTTTTCTACTGAATTGAGAAGAGTATATTCAGGCATAGGTTTATCTCTTTTCCGGACCTAAGGGACTAAACTTACGGGAAAGGAACACCCGGTATGAGCTTAATTTTATCTTTTTCATGCTTTGGACCTAAACATGAAAAATATTTTGAACATAGTTTATGTATTTTTCATGATCGCAAAACCTAAAGAACAAAGTGTCAATTTTATTGTTGTAAACCTCGTTTCTTGTAATCAAATGGGTCTTTCTAAGTGATCTTTCCTTTGTTCACACTCGTTAAACTCAGGCTATCTGTCTATTATGAAGATGCATCGGTCTAGTATTAGTTTACCCCTTTTTTGGACCTTGCTGACAAGTATGAAAAAGGTATACCTTAGTCCTCTGGGAGATAAGAAAGTTATTCTATGTAGTTTTTATACTTTCTTGGCCTTAGGAGACTAAATTGTACGAAAAAGAACCCCCCTAGAGTCTTCTTTGGAGTTTTAATACTCTCAAATTATGAAAACACCAATGAGCATTCACTAGTTCGAGATCATAAAATCCACGAACCAGTGACATTATCAAGCATTATTCTCTCCCCTCTTCAATCTTGTAAAAAAATAAAGAGAGACTCGAGTTGAATTTCCTGGACTCATTAAAATTTAACAGGAAAGGTAAGGAAGAATTACTTTCTTTGGGTTATAAACAGTGACAGCATGACATCCCTAAATAAATCACTCTTTGAACTTTTTGATACTCATGTCTCATTTTACACTTCCATCTCAGCTATTACTTCGATTTTTTATGCCTCCACTTGTCCTTTATACATGGGGAATATGATCATGTCTCCTACATGATAGATAAGTCTAGTTTTCATATCTGTAAGTCAAAATATGCCTTGGGTTATCTCTATGTCATGCTCAATGTTCAAGGATTTGTACCTTCATCTAATTATTATCCTGATTCCCATCATTATCCTCTCCAAGAATTCCATGTCTCGACCTTCCTGCATCCATTTTCCTAGTCACTCTTGTGATTTGTTGAAGGATCCATTTCCTTCCTCCTCACATCATGGTTTCTCATCAGCATCTCCTGAATATGAATACCTATAGTTTTGAGGATGGTACCTTAGGATTCACTACCATTATTGGTGAAATCCTTTGCTTCAATTGTCGGTATCACTCATTTATTGACTTTCTGTTGATTTCCTTCCATGTTCAACTTGATCACATCTATTCACATGGTAGGGATTGTACTAGTTCCTTTTTATTTGCATGAAGACCTTAGGTTCAATCTCTATAACCTAATTTGCTCAATATTGTGTTATTTTCAACTAAATTGTTTCCATATTTTGAATAATAGTCATTGTATATTGTGGCTTCAATCCACATGTGTAATATACGTGGTCTTGTTACCCATATCATATGATGTAATCAAATATTGTAAAGGAGCTAGTGTTCCTCTTTATTGAACATGGCATCCTCAGATATGATTTTGTATATAAGTTTGATATGTATTTGTTTCAGGTACCTCCCTATTGCCTTGGTAACTGATTTCTCCAAGATTAAATATTGTAATGTATTTTGGCCATCGCTTCCCTCTGACCTCACACAATAGGGGAATTTGTTATCATGTAAAATGGCACTTCTTTGTCGAAGTACTAACACTCATTGTGTCAGTACACAAAAGGACAAAATGGATAGAAGTGGCCAAAATTCTATAGATGGGAATGATCTTTGATGTATCATCCTCCTACCCTATTGAATTATTTTTTGTATGGCCATTAAGGTGAATACACAACTATTTTCATTGCAACCCGCATATCATATGTGATTATTGAAACTACAGATCACATATATATGATCAAGGTTGAAATCTGTGGGTTGCCTTTATGAAAGTAGTGTATCATACACGACCTATCAGTATTGGTAGTCACGTATTCCTTAATCCAAAATTAAAAAATATAAACATGATTAGTCGAGGAAATTTGGGTCCTTAATCGTAACTATCCCAACAATACCCAACCATCTCGACCTTCATAAAATCTCTCTTTCCTCATGTATAAATAGAGGGTAGGGGTTGAGGCTAATATTCATGAATTTTAGAGAAAAGTTATGCTGGTGGTTTTCCTTTAGATATCTTAGAGTAGCAAAACGTAGTGTCCTTGGCTAGCAGAGGTGCACTTGTCTCAGATGTTGGGTTGTAGTATCACCTCATTTGTTTATTAATAAAGAGTTTTTCTTCCAATATTGTGTCTTTGTACTCTTATATACTATGATTCATGAATTGTCTTGTTATTTCATTGCAAAAATGTTATTTCATTGATCATGTATATAATATATAATATATTGAAGGAAACGTTATGCTCTTTACAAGTGTTGGAGATCCCCTGGAAGTTTTGGAAGTGATTTGAAGTGAATAAGAAAAGCTAGGATCGACCGTCATAAATAAGGTATGCCTAAGTTCTTCCTATTTCTATTTCAAATTCTGAAATGGATGGTTTTCTGCAAGTTAATTTAGTACGTTGGTAACCCTAGAGACCCTAGGTTATAAGGGTGTGTTTTCCTGAACAACATTGTCTTGTTCCTTATTCAAGGACTCCATGAATTCTTCTAGCGTAGACATACTCCAGTTTCTAGATGTAAGCTTGCTTGAGTGGAATATCGAAACAACTGCAGAATACTCAAGCCTTGTCTTAGAAAGGATGGAAAAGATAAGATTATATTCTTTATTCTCTATTACACATTTTTTTAGATAAATCACTATAATTTTGAACATGGTAAATAATTCTTGGATGATCACGCAGTGAGCTGGGATCAAGGAGATTATCTCATTCTAAGGCTGATGGCCTCTCATCTCATTATTCTTCCCAAATAGTGACTCAAGCTTGAGCCAAAATTCATTGGGTGTGCCAATAATTTATACATGAAAGAGGAGATCCCTCGAAATGTTGAGGAAAATATTTCCAAAAATCTTCATCAATTCGATTGAAGTACTTAAATTTTTCTACTGCAGAGTTGGGTTCAACTTCAGTCCCCATGGTGACTCTATATAGGCATTTCGACCTCATATGGATCAACATTTATGCCTTCCATTCAAAATATTTGAATGGTGTATGTAATTTCCCTTGAGGATAATTTTCCCAAAGTGCTCAAATTCACCAAATTTCAACTCTCAATATATGGATACAACTGGTTCCAAACTCCTCCAATTACTTTCAAAATTGGTGAGGAATTTCATGATGGATGATGGGACACACTAAAACATCTATCATATATATAATCAACTAATATACCCAACCATGGTCTGTAATTTTCAAGGGAATAATTTTCGGGACAAGACTAGTCAATTTGGGAGGTGGAAATCCCCCCTGGGTCCTGGAAAACATCCCTTCCAAACACTGTACAACCTCCCCTAATGGTTGGTATTAGACTTTTATATGTTATAATAAACTAATTAAATTATATTTTCATAATTATATGTGTTTTTTGGGTCTATTAGGTATCCAAGAGACTCATGGAATTTACTAGTTATTTTGAGGCTCAAATCCCCAATGGTAGATGGCTCCAAATAGCTCCAAATGCTCTCAAATTGTACCAGAAGGTGTATCCATTATGTTAATACATAAAAAAAAAATTAATTGGTGTCTTTAAATTATCAAATTACTTCTGAAACTCACTTTGTAAATCTGGTCAATGTATGGAGTTTTACAAGCAACTTGTGGTTCAAATCCTCAAGGGGTAGATGATGAAAATGACTTTCCAAATGCACTCAATCCAACTTGAATTTATTAATGGAATCAATGACCATATAAATTAAATCAAAATGATCTCATATGCATCACCATTGAACTTTTAATTTCTTCTATAACTCCCTTAAATCATATGCAAAAACACTAGTTTCAACCTTGGGGGAAATGATAGGCAATCTTCTCCAAATGCTATGAAACTCAACAAAATGACTCCAAATTCTTATTTAATGAAAATTAAGCTCATATTATACATAAATAAAATTCCACTCATCCATAAACCATCAGTATTTTACTTATCTATTCGAATCCATCAACATTACATTGGTTCACAACAAGGTAGAGGGGAAATGGCATTGTTTCTTCATTGTTTAACATTTTTACATGAAATATTTTGGTATTTAGACCTGATAATTTATGAATATGAATAAATGAGTATCAATTTAATTTCATTCATCATATATATATCATATAAATCATCATCATTACAATGGCATACATAAATATAGTGGGGAAATGGTCATTGTTTGTTCATTAATAATCCGTTTTACATACAACCATTTGGTATTTAGACATGATACTTAAATAATATTAATAAAATATTATATTAATCTTATTACCATCATAAATGGACCATGATAATCTATCCATAATATATCAATATCTCCCCAAGTGCGCCTCAGTCCATAGAGCAATAATATGATGAGAAAACTTGGAATAGATGAAACAACAAGCTGATATTGAAGTGTCCACAAGATTCCATGTATATTGAAACTGTAACTTATGACTCCATTAAATCTCCATGAAATACCTGAATGGTATTTCCATGAACCAACTTGGATGGGAATCTTTCACCCTTGAAATTGACTAAGGCAAGAAACTAGTCATCAACTAGCTCTCTCTCTTCACAAATGCAAATTTCTCAATTGTTCAAAAGATACCTTCATTATTTATTCTTGACATTTATAAAGTTTTCAATATATATATGTTTCTAATTCCTTCCAATACATGCATTCCAACTCTATTTTGGAAGAGATTCCAAATAATGTCACTTGTACAACAATTCCAAGTCTCCCACATCCACCAAATGACATGTGGAAGCATCTTAGATTCCCTAACTTCCTTGAGCATCCTATTGGAGATATTTTTATCCCTAACATGTCATATATTTCATATTTGAGCCTTCATATCTGATTTTTGTGATAGGTGTCATAGCATATTCATCATTGTTGACATAGATCTAGGGAATCTAGTCGAAGTGTCTCACTAGCTCCAAAATGCCTCTTCCTCTTCCATGGGAGTTACTCTTCCACTCCAATTTGACCTTAATTGATCCATGCTAAGTATATTTACCTTCCAAATCATCCCAAAACCCTTGGTATTCTTATGTATTTTAAATGGCAAGAGGAAGATGCCATGTGGCATAGAAAATCTAGCTTGTGTGGGTCCCACATCCTCCATGTGTCTTCATGATCAATTTCCACTTTGATTTTCCATTTTATTTATTTATTTATATCCTTTATTAAATATTTATTCCATTATAATGTTCAAACATCATTTATTTTCCCCCTTATTCCAAATCCCAATGCTTCCACCCCTAACCTAGGAAGCTAGTAAGTTTCCTCCTTGGCAATTATTTGACCCTTATCATAAATTTGAAAAACTCTCATGAATATGGAAAATGTGATTACGAAATTATGACGCAATTAAAATTTTGGGACATGAAAAATCCTTCCTTCCCAATATTTCTTGTCCCCAAGCAATTTCAAACATGGGTGTTGAAGAGCTTGCTTTCTGTATGATTCTTTGAAGTTGCCACTGAGTTTCCCAGCTTTGAGTCTTTGAGATTCCATGAATATTTTAGAGAGGAACCATCAGGATTGCTGCTGCACTACTCTGATTAAAATCACTTTATTAAGTGGAGTATCCATCTCCCATACTTCTTGTTTTCCAAAAAAATTGAAATCAATGTGTCTAAAAACTATCCCAGGGTCCCATTGCTTGTATTTCACTCCAAAAATTAAGAGTGCTCTCCAACCCATACCATTAGTAAAGATAATTAAGGGATCCCATTTTATTGTATGAATTATTCCAAACATCATGAGTACATAATATATATAATCAAAGTACATAAAAACATAATAAAATGTACATCAAGGAGTTGCCTCATTAAAAAAAAGATGAAAGTGCTTATAACTCTAAGTAAGTAGACCACCCTTCGCCAAGTGCATGCAAGATTCAAGTGACCAATAAAATATTCTCCAATGACATAGGTGAGGAGACCATGTCCTGTAATGCTGCTCCAAAAGGATGTGATATGCATCAAAATATTCAGCCATGTATTCTTTCATCCAAGAAGTGAATGAAGAATCTCCAGTAAAATCTGAACCAAATAATGAGCAAAAAAAACAAGGAGACTTCAAATAACTCAAAGAAGTCTCACCCATACATCCATGAATGCGAGAATCATAAAGATATAGCAAAGTATGTGGTTGGAAAAAAAATGTTCTCCAATCATAAATCTATTCACCCCATAGTTGGAAACATGGAATTGTAGGATGTAGGAGAATGAACTAAATCACCCAAATGATCAAAAAGTGCAGAAGTTTCATCATGGGAAGGATCCATATGGGCAGTATCATGCAGATCCTTCAAAATTGTAAAACCTTTGTCATAGATTCGTTCCATTGTAGAGGAATCATGCTCTTATTTAAAAATTTCATAACCTTCATCAAGAGGCAATTCAAGTTCCTCTTCCACCACATCAAGTGTTTGGATCTCTTGAGGTTCATATTCAAACACATCAAGCACATTCAAATTTTCACATTTCTCATGGTCCACCATGTCATGAGAATCCTCCAAATAATATACCATTTGAAAATCTTTGATGTGGCACATTGCTCTTTGAATCTTCTCCTTGTATTCAAGGAAGGATGTCTCCTCCAATGAAGTAACTCTCCAAAAATAATTTGACACTGATGCTTAGGTGTCATGGAGTATGCTAAGGATCTCTTGGATCTTATTTTCATTCATATTTAATGACCCTTCAATAAAATGAGTCTCTTTCAAATGAACCTCATCATATTATTCCTTATTGATTTGATCAACTTCTTGAAGCTCAAGTGGTGATCGGGAACTTTACCTTGGTTCTTCATTAGCTGCTACAATTTCTTCAACTTTATTCTCATGAGAAATTTGGATTGCAGCAAAATTTTCAAATATGATCTCTATGTCACCAACATAGAGTTGTGAGAAACCATCAGTAGGCACTCCTTCATAGTTCAAGCATCCATCAATAGATGCCCTTTGGTCCATATCCACAGTAGAATGTGTTTCAAAATTATATTCAATGGTTTCAAGGTACTCTTCTTAATTCTCATGTGATGGTTTTTCATCTTTTTCAAATTGATTTGATAGTGAATTTCAATACTATCCATGTACTACTTCTTCTACTTCACCTATTCCATAACTAGGTGGGTCATGGGTCTCCTCCTTTTGCTCCTTCAAGCAAGCTGATGCATTTTTCCCCTTGGTTTTCTTAAGATCAATATATTTTTTCCCAAGTTGGATAACCAAAAATTTGAATCTTTTCATAAGGTTATTGGTCATGTCTTAAAATATAGGTTTCATTATTTTTATATGCTCCTCACCATCATATGATATTCCCTTTTCATCCGTAGTCAAAGTTTCTTCAAAAAATTTCTATCTTCTCCTACTTTTTTTTTCCTCTTCAACAAAAGAACTTTTGGTTTCAATATCTAATGGTTGTACCTGAATTCTTGTCCTCCTAAATATCATACCACATCAGGTTGTTGGGCTATAGGGCAGACCTGTGTTTTATATCTTTAACTTCGCACCAACAAAAGACCCACGGATTTGGCCCTTTCGGCAACAACCTGCGAACAGGTTGCAGTCTCACCCGAAACTGCTATGGGGTGCCGCAGAACAAGATTTTTGCAAGTAGATGAGGGATATTACTGTACCTTTAGCTTTTAAACAGATTATGAATATAAATCACAGAGCTTAACATTCACTTATTTAGCTTCGCGGTTAGATAAACAAACAGTGCCTTGCGCAAACCTTTACTGGGAATTCACAGTGAAGTTATTATCTAGCAGTGATCTTTACTTATCAGATATATAGATATTAATGCATGAAAGAACACAACAGAAACAACACACAGAACCACAACACAAGATATAATGTGGTTCACCCCCAGTGTAGGGGTTACATCCACAGAACTGTGTTTTATTCAACTTTCTACAAAAACCACAGTTTTGATCTGCGCACTCAGCTGCAAATCCCTTCAAGTCCTCAAAGCCGTGCACACAGCTGCAAGCCTCTGCGCACAGAGCTGTAGATTTCCTTAATCACCCAAAAACCCTCTGCGGACACAGCTGCAGAGGTCATCCACGCACACAGCTGGGACTTAACCTTTTCTTACAAATTAGCCTTAGCTTCGCATCAATTCCTCTTACACCAAAAAAAATCCTAACCTGACTTATTTACAAGAGTGCCTATTTATACAGCGCACTTATTACAAAACCATGGGCTTAAACCATGGGCACCCCAAACCCTAAACCCTAGACTTAAACCATGGATTTATTACAAAAAGAGGACTTTGACTCAACCCCAACACCCCTAAGACTATTTTGAGTCATACAACTTCCACAACAAAACTGCGGAGTTACCAAAATTAGGGACCGTTAAGGTGTGCGCCCCAACAGGCCCCTAAGACTACCCAGTGTCCCATCCCGGGGCACTCTGCTGGTCTTCTAGCAGACGAAGTTTCTTTGCGAGGACGGTGAACTGAGTATTGAGACTGTGCATGATGTTGTCAGCTGCTTTCTCCTTTTCCACCAACTCCTGCAGTACTGCGAATGATGCTTCGCTGGCCTTTTCCTGTTCGAATGCATCATATTCCTTCAGAATTTTGAACTGGCTATCCACAGCAGTACTTAATTCCAAAGCCTCACTGACAAGTGGCTGTATAGAGTTTTCCAACTCTGTTACTTTCACCCTACATGACTCAATTTCCTGTTGGAGTTCCTTGCTGTGCTTTACTTTGAGCATTTTCTCCATAGGTGGCAGAGTTTTAATTTTCACTTTTACAGCATCCAACTCTGCATGTCGCTACTTGATGGTTTCTTGTAGCTATCCTATTTCTGGATGTTCCTGCAGTGTGGTCTAGGCCTCGACACTATCTCCAAGCAGCTTTGCTACGCTACCCACAATATCTGAAATTTTCGCTGCTGATGCCTGAATGTCTACGGGGCGTTGTTCTTTAACCTGAGGTGGAGTTTCTGGAGGAATGCGCAGTTGAAGCTCTACAATCTGAGTCTCATGTGCTGCTTTGAGCTTCTCAATTTCACTGCGAGACTGTTGTGCATAGTCTTTTAGCCTGACTAATCTTTGTTTTGGCTCTTCCACCATTTGCACATCGAAGTCATGAAGACTTTGACATGCCTCATCCAAAACTCGGACTAGTGTAATCCGCTTTCGTTCGGCGTCCCTATTTCTCTGCTCTGCTGCCTCTAGCTACGCTGTGAAGCCCTGCTGCTGAATTATGGCATTTTATAACTGCATCTATGAATATTGGTCTCGTGCCTGGATTTCTTTCATAATTGCTAACTGACAGAGGTGTAGCTCTATCATGGGAATCTTAGTGTAATCTATTCCAACCTTCATGCTCATCTCTGCACGAGACGTTGCATCAGTTAATATGATGGCTGCAATTAACACTTGTCCTTTGTTATCTCTGGCCAGCCATTGCCTTAGTTCTGGCTGCGCACTGACTGGGGTGCTGCTGGTTGTAGTTCCAGTCACTGATTTCACTGCTAAGTCCTTAAGCTCCGAGATGTGCTTTTCTACGCTAGTGATGGCATCCAGATGTGCAGCTGCAAACTCTGACCATTGTTTAGTGAGAACTTCGGTGGATTTTGACAAAGCCTCATCAAGCTCCTCACTTTTCAAGATGGGCACTTCATCGATATTCTTATCCTTTGATGCCTTTGCTTTCTTACGTGACTAAGGTTTGTTTACTTCCTCTGCTTCCGGTGTCTTGCGCTTATGCTGCCTATTAGGGTCTGAGGTAGTGTTAACCAAGTCTTCTTCTTCTTCTTCTTCTTATTCTTCTTCTTCATATTCATTTCTACCATCTCCTCCCTGGTTTCTTTCAGTCTGCTGCGACTCGGTTTGTTCATCACTGTCTTCGAGGGGGTCTTGCTACTGCGTGTGACTGGGGCCTGCACCCATATCAGTGACAGGAGGGACAGGAATCTTAGGTTTTGTTCCTATATCTTTTAACCATTCTGCTGGCCACTACTGTACTACCGTGAGGATGTCATCTTTAGTCACTACATATGGCAACTTAAACCATTGATGCTTCTTATCTGCGCAAGCTTGGATAAAAATATGGTGCATATCGTCCCTAAAATTGACCGCTCCATCATACTGAGAGAACAAATCATTACTGAGCCATGGGGTGTTTATAATCTCATATGAGATACTCATCATAAAAAAGGCAAATACATAGTTTGTCATCTGTTGGTGGGTTTTATCCTGTGAAACCCACAGCGATGCGTACCTAGCTGCGCCTGGCATGTGCGCTGGTACAGTAGCAAACTGTGCTTTAGTAGGTTCTTGCCATACTACCAGTGCGATGAGGACAATCAACCATGAGTAGTGGAAGGGCCTACCTTTCTCCTACGTGTTGCGAGCGTCTTCAAGGAATTCCTTCGCAAGATACGATGCCCAGTTGTAGCTGTAGCCTTCGGCGCAGTTGATAGCAATTCTGATGACCGGGGCAGGCACTTCAGTTGGTCTGCATTTCTGCATAATTTTGCATGCTAAGAGCTCAGCTGCGGAGTGAATGTTCTGCTCTTGAATCGCGGAAGTGTGATACCCGTGTTTCCCCTTCGTCAAGCCAAAGCACTCCTTCATGCTTTGTGCGAGCTTCGTATCTTCGTGCTTCGAGGGAAATTATGTCCCCGGATCAGGTCCTGCCATTGGTAAGCCGGTGATCCTATGAATGAGCTCACCATTAATAATAATTTTCTTGTCACCGATCCATAGGTAGCCGTCATGTACTAACACCAGCAGCTACTTGACCACGATGGTCACCTGTGTGCTGCGACCAAAATGGGGAACATTGAGCATCTTCGGCAAACTAGCTAGATCCAAGCCAAAAACCCACTGTTTTACTTCCAATAAGGTCGCCCCAGTCTCTTGATATTTAACAAAGTGTAAGTATTGGGTTGGTGTGAACTGTGGAAACTTCCCACAATCATTCGTGTCGTGGTCGGCATGCTTAAGCCAGTCTATTTTCCCTGTCATCGTTCCGACTAGATGCACACCCGAGGGCAGCGAAGGGGTACATATAGTGAACTTAGCACTCCGTCGAGGCAGTTTAACTCCTAGTCAAATAGGCTGAAGATATGGTGGCCGTTGCGGGGCAATGTCCTCATCCCCTGCAAGTGGGATCTCTGCTGAGCCAGGCGGATTCATCCCAGGATCCTCCGATGTTTTCCCTGATTGCTTATGTCTGTCTTCATTCCTCTTAGAATGAACTTTAGGCTTAAATTGTTTCCGGGAAGATCGTGTCTGCATTGGCGTGGTCGGTGCTGATAGAGTCTCTTCACGGGCTGCAGGCTCCGGTGGGGGGCCAAAAATGTTTTGGAGACCCGTATGTTTAAATTCTCTCAATAAGTCCTGGAGTTCATGATCAGCTGACATGGGTTCAATTGTGAAACCCAAGGAAATACGGAATGCAATTTCCCCATGCCCGGGTGTCTTCATATACAATCCATCAACCAAATCTGCCATAAATGTACATTGAAGGCGCCAAATATGATAGAGGTCCTGTTGCCACGGCGCTAGATTTCGGCAGATATCATTAGGACAGGCAATTAAGGCAATTAAATTACCAGTGCCACCAAATCGGCAGTGTTCCAACGGTTGGCTTTTGGACTGCAGTGCATCTAGGTCTGCAGCTGCGTCACAATAAGGACCATCGACACCATATTGACTTTCAGCACATCCTGACAAATTTTGCAACCAAGCTGTGAGCTTCAATCCCGTAGGTTGGTACTTGGTGATTTCTTTGTCACCAGACCTATTAGCATGCCGAGGCTTGACCTCCATATACCATTTCTCTACTACAAGTGCCCGGATATGTACAAGCCTATGTGCCCGTCGAGGTACATGTTTCCATGCTTCGTAACAGTGCTCCAAGTGTTCATGCAGTCCATTCTACCCATCAAACCTGCTGCGCACCTCCTGGAGCTGATCCACAAATATTAAGTGAAGAGATTTCTGACAAGCTTCCCAACTATAAATGTACTTCTTATGGTTATCCCTCCATCTTGCTACGGTGGCACGGAATGCTGAATCCAAAGTCTCCCGTGTCTGTGAATCCGGTATCTGTTCTGAGAATGTCGCACTAAACTCTTCTGGGTCTATTGAACCATCAAAATTGGGTAAGGCTCTTGTAAGCCATCTGAGAGACTTGGTAATTCTGGCACATCTGTGTCCATGGAGCTCATACAATCGGTTCTGTCAATTCTCTAAACCATCATCTGAGTTCGTCATACAGGAGCTGTCACACTGCCAATCCATAATACCTTTGGCACTAGGGTCAATATAATCTTCTTCCTTCGTTGTGATGTTATAGATGTGCTCCAGAACATCCTGATCTTCGTTTCTGAGTGGTTCTGTGTATCTTTCTCCTTGTAAGGGATCCAGTGGTACGATGACTCACAACTCTTTCCCTTCGAAAATCATTTGTTTCTTTTTAAGGTTAATAACCATGGAATTTTCCATTTCCCACTCAATACCTAACAAGGTTGGATAGGGATTTTTGTCGTCAATGATCTCAATAACTTCGAAGTCTACTACAATACAGACTCCATCAATATCTACTGGAACATTAGGAAATCGTCCTAGGGGCACAATATTCTGCTGATTGGCTAATCTCAACTGTATAGGGGACCAGTCAAGGGTAGGTTTTTCCATTTGTTCCCAAGTCTACTTAGTTAGGACATTGACTTCTGACCCTAAGTCCAAGATCACATCAGTCATATCATACTCTCCTATCTGAGCGTTCAACCTCATTTCCCTACCATTTCTTCTGACTCTATGAACAGCTTTTTCCTGAACAGAACCGTGCTGAGGTTCGCAGGAAGCAATAAATTTCTGCAAATCATTTAAAGCATTCTGATTTCTTAAAAGTTTCAGACAAATCTATAAAAAGGAGGACAATGTACTTACTTTATCCGTCGAAGCTTCGTGCGGCTGCGACTACTGTTGATGTGGTTGCGCAGGTGCTATTGCTGTGCTAGAATCCACAAAATCTTTCTTGTCTTCCATGAATGTCTCCTTTTCTCTTTCAATATCAAAGGTGGGGACTTTCATGGGGGCCTTACGAACCCAAGCCTCAGCAGGCTGATTCTCGGCAGGCTATATATGCATCATAGCTCCACTTCTGGTAACAACATTAATGGCTAGGGCAGGTCTTTGCTCGACAGAAATCATCTGAAGATTTTGAGTAGCGGCACTGTTTCTTTCCTGAATCTTAGCTATCAACTGTGGGCATTGCTCGATCACATGATCTACTGATCATAGTCGGGTTCCAACAGTCGCGAGCTAGATGTCCGTCCTGGTTGCAGTTATAACACACCACCTGACCACGACCTCTGCCAGCCATGCCACCACGACCACGGCCTCCAAAACCACCTCTACCTGATGCACCACCACGGTAGCCATAACCATCATTACTCTGTCCCTCATTTTGTACAGGATAGGCATCGTAGGTGCGTTCTCTCACGAGGTCATAACTGCGACACTCATCTTCATTATGTCCTACCGACTTACAGAATTTGTAGTAAGAGTTCTTGGGGACTTGCACATACCTCTGTAGCAGATAGCAATTCTTCGGTTGATGCTGGCCAGTTGTTTGACAGATCTCACAATATAGAATAGTAGGGTTTAAAGGGTTTGGCGCACCAGTATTCAGGTAATTTCTTACCACAGGACACTGTTCCTTGTCATGACCTTCTGTCCAACATTGTGTGCACCAGACCTCTTCGCGACCAGTTTTTCCTTTCTTCATATCGTGAAGCTCCAGAGCCATCACTGCCAACTGCACTTGGATTTGAGCGATACTAGATTTATCTTCGACAGGAGCGGTTTCAAGCTTCATCGTGATTTCCAGAGCCTCCTGCTGGTCAGCAACCTTCTGTTGCATGAGTGGAGTTCTGATATGCGGTAGCAACGCTGCAATAAACCATTCCTTGTGCTGTGCAGGTCCAATGGGGAAACTGACTTGGTCTAGCAGAACTTTGAATCTTTGATCAAAGTCCCACACTGATTCTCCACGCCTCTGCTGAATCTCTTTCAATTCAGTGATACACTGCGACTCAGATTTCGGCTTCTTAAATTCCTTTATCATTGCTGCTTTTATATCAGCCAATGCATGGTTCTGAGTGCTGGATAACTTCATGAACCAGGTCAGAGCAGGGTCTCTGAAAGAAGTAACCAGCTATGCTCTTTTTGTATCTTGATCCATAATGGACTTAGCAGTCCACACTGCTTCACATAAAAACCAGAACTATTCTGGATCCTCTGATCCAGTTCCTTTGAAAACAGGGAGCTTAATGTCATCATGCATATGGGCCATCACAGGTCTAGGGGGGGAGGGAGGGGGACTGGAAGTAGGAGGGGGGGAACTTACTAGGGTAGACTATCCTGCGACAGAAATACTCGATCTAGGGTGACTTTCAAACTGCGACGAGTTCTCAGGGACAGTAGGTCTTCGCTACGGGGTTACCGAAGGGTTTCCAACGGAAGGGGTTTCTTTGGGTTATGAATCTGTGGGGTTTACAGGGGGATACTCGATATGCTGACCCTGGGAATAGGATCCAAAATCTCTCTTGTACCTTTTTCCACTTTGCAGCAAACCACTTTGCTCGTCGAAGGTATTTTCACTTGCAAACATAGGTTAGTAATACAAAATCTAATAGTCTGATTCAATGAGCAATATACCTTTTACAGCTAATAGCATTTTAATTCTCAAACTAAATGAATTCAAAAACCTACCCCTTGGTCCTTTGAAAAACTGCGGCTCAGCTTCACTAAAGGACGTACTCGTATCGATGGTGAACTCTATCACAAAGGCTTCAAGGGTTCGCGTTGTCCAGAAATCAACAGCATGGGATATCTCGTTGTTTACCCTTTTCATTATATTAATTTTCGCGGGGGTCCAAGTAGGAAACTAATGTTCTTGGAAGTTCGTCCTTCTCTCTGTTAACCTGGATAACCACTAGTGCAACTCTATGTGGATACTACCAAAGAAAATTTCATAAACATCACAAAAAACATACCTTTGTAAAAATTCGTGTGCACTACGACGCGGATCTTTGTTCTCTTGCTCAGCAAATTTCAAATAAGTCTCATCAAGCCAATCACCGATTTCGTTCATAGAGGGTCTCTAGATCATAGCCCTTGAGGTACGACGTAAACCCCTCTTGAGCAGATACTGAGTTCAATCGGCAACGAAACCAATTTGTTGGGCTATAAGGTAGACCTGAGTTTTATATCTTTAACTTCACACCAACAAAAGACCCACAGAGTTGGCCCTTTCGGCAACAACTTGCAAACAGGTTGCAGTCTCACCTGGAACTGCTATGGGGTGCCGCAGAACCAAATTTCTGCAAGTAGAAGAGGGATATTACTGTACCTTTAGATTTTAAATATATTATGAATATAAATCACAGAGCTTAACATTCACTTATTCAACTTCACGTTTAGAGAAACAAACAGTGCCTTGCGCAACCCTTTACTGGGAATTCACAGCAAAGTTATTATCTAGCAGTGATCTTTACTTATCAGATATATAGATACTAATGCATGAAAGAACACAACAGAAACAACACACAGAACCACGACATAAGATATAGCGTGGTTCACCCCCAGTGTAGGGGTTACGTCCACAAAATTGTGTTTTATTCAACTTTCTACAAAAACCACAGTTCTGATTTGCACACTCACCTGCAAATCCCTTCAAGTCCTCAAAGTCGCGCACATAGATGTAGGCCTCTGCACACACAGCTGCAGAGGTCGTCCATGCACATAGCTGGGACTTAACCTTTTCTTACAAAATAGCCTTAGCTTCGCATCAATTCCTCTTACACCAAAAAAAAGCCTAACCTGACTTATTTACAAGAGTGCCTATTTATACAGTGCACTTATTACAAAACCATGGGCTTAAACCATGGGAACCCCAAACCCTAAACCCTGGACTTAAACCATGGTTTTATTACAAAAAGAGGACTTTGACTCAACCCCGACACCCCTAAGACTATTTTGAGTCATACAACTTCCACAACAAAACCGTAGAGTTACCAAAATTAGGGATTGTTAAGGTTTGCACCCAAACACAGGTGCCAATATAATTCTCTCACACCATCGTAATGTACCTTTTTTATAATTTTCTCAAAGTGCTCAAATTCACCAAATTTCAACTCTCAGTATATGGATACAACTGATTCCAAACTCCTCCAGTTACTTTCAAACTTGGTGAGGAAATTAATGAGGGTTTATGGGACACATTAACACATGTATCATACATATAATAAACTGACATACCCATCCATGGTATTCAATTTTCAATGGAATAATTTTCAATACAAGACTAGTCAATTTGGGAGGCGGAAATCCCCCCTGGGTCCTGGAACAAATTTCTTCCAAACATTGTAAAACCTCCACTAATGGTTGGTATGAGACATGGATCTGTTATAATAAATTCATTAAATTATATTATCATCATTATATGTGTTTTTTCGGTATATTAGGTATCCAAGAGACTCAGGGAATTTACTAGTAGTTTTGAGGTTCAAATCCCCAATGGTAGATGGCTCCAAATAGCTCCAAATGATATCAAATTGTACCAGAAGGTGTATGAATGATGTTAATACATAAAAATTATTTTTATAGGTGTATTTAAACCATAAAATTAATTCTACAACTCTCTTTGGAAATATGCTCAATGTATGGAGTTTTACGAGCAACTTGTGGTTCAAATCCCCTAGGGGTAGATGATGAAAATAACGTTCCAAATGCACTCAATACAACTCAAATTTATGAATTTAATAAGGGGAAATATAAATTACATAAAAATTAACTCATGTGCATCACCATTCAAATTTTAATTTCTTCTATAAATCCCTTAAATCATATGCAAAAAGACTAGTTTCAACCTTAGGGGAAATGATAGGAAATCTTCTCCAAATGCTATGAAACTCAACAAAATGACTCCAAATTATTATGTACTGAAAATTAAACTCATAAAATAAATAAATAATATTCCATTCATCCAAAAAACATCAGTATTTTACTTATCCATTTGATTCCATCAACATTACATTGGTTCACTACAAGGTAGTGGGGAAATGGCACTATTTCTTCATTGTTTAACATTTTTACATGAAATATTCTGATATTTCGACATTATAATTTATGAATTTGAATAAAATAGTATCAATTTCATTCCATTCATAATATATATATCATATAAACATTCTTTCATTTGAAATCCTCAACATTACAATGGCATACATTAATACAGTGGGGAAATGGTCATTGCTTGCTCATTAATAATCAATTTTACATACAACCATTTGGTATTTAGACATGAGAATTTATGAATATGAATAAAATATTATATCAATATTATTACCATTATAAATGGACCATGATAAGATCTCCCAAATAGATCAATATCTCCCCAAGTTCGCCTCAGTCCATAGAGCAAGAATATGATGAGAAAACTTGGAATAGATGAAAGAACAAGCTGATCTTGAAGTGTCCATGATCTGACCTGTATATTGCACCTGTAACTTATGAATCCATTAAATCTAAATTAAATACCTAAATTTCCTTTCCACACACCAACTTGGATGGGAATCTTTCACCCTCAAAATTGGCTAAGGCAAGAAACTAGTCATCCACTAGCTCTCTCTCTTCACAAATGCAAATTTCTCAAATGATAAAAATATGCCTTCATTATTTATTCTTGAATTTTATAAATTTTACAAGCTCTATATGGGTCTAATTCCTTCCAAGATATTAATTCCAACTCTATTTGGCAATATATTCGAAAGAATGACACTTGTACAACAATTCCAAGTGTCCCTCTTCCACCAAATCGCATGTGGAAGCATATTAGCTGCCCTAAATCCCTTGAGCTCCCTCTTGGATCTATTTTTATCCATGAAATGTCATATATGTCATATTTCAGCCTTCATATATGATTTGTGTCATATTTTTCATAGCATCTTCATCATTGTTGTCATAGAGCTAGGGAATCTAATCCAAGTGTCTCAGTAGCTCCAAAATGCCTCTTCCTCTTCCATGGGAGTTAATATTCCACTCCAATTCGATATTAATTGATTTATGCCAATTATATTGACCTTAAAACTCATCCCAATACCCTTGGGCTTCTTATCGATTCGAAATGACAAGAGGAGGATGCCATGTGGCATAGAAAATCTAGCTTATGTGGGTCCCACATCCTCCATGTGTCTTCATGATGAATTGCCACTTTGATTTTCCATTGTATTTATTTATTTAGCTCATTTATTAAATATTTATGCCATTATAATTTTAAAACATCATTTTTTTTCTCCTTATTCCAAATCCCAAAGCTTCCACCCCCAATCTAGGAAACTAGTAATTTTCCTCCTTGGGAATTATTTGACCCTTAGCATCAATTTGACAAACTCTCATGAATATGGAAAATGTGATTAGGCCATTGTGAACTAGTGAAAAATTTGGAACATGACAGTGTAAGCAATATCTAAGTGTGCTTTATTCTTCTCAGTGTAACCAGTGACAAAAACATTATAGAACCTGCAATGCAAACACTCAGATTTTCTGGAAATATGCCCTAAACAACAACTAAAGCCTATCTATATTTTTTTGCAGCTCCAACAAGCTCTGATACCATGTGATAATTGCTTCACAGTTATATCTAGGAACTAGAGTAATATTCAGAATCAAAGTATTTGACAAAATATGCAAGAGAACAACAAAATAGACTGAAATAGCACATGTGAATGGTGCTAATAATTCATCATTATATTACAATACATATTGTAGATGTTTATAGTACATATTTAAATACATTGGGGAAAATTTTTGATCCCTTGGAGGTGATGTGAATGCATACAAGAGTCAGGCTAGGATTCAACCCCTAAACCCCCCTAGGTTGACCAATAGGCTCCCAAACCTAACCAAACAGTCATGAATACATGTGTGAACATGTAAGGAGAATTCCTTGGTCATAAATGAGGTAAGGATAAAACATGGGAGAGTGCATGGGTGAGTGGGAGGGTCTCTAGGAGACAATAAATGCCCAAGAAGACCACAAAACAACTGCATTCACACACTAGCACCCCTAGTCAAATATGGGAATGGTTTGCAATTGATGTAGGCACCTGGATGATAGAATGATCAAATTAGAGCACTTCAACTATCAATTAATGAGCAAGAAATCACCTATTAGACCAATATTGACCAGTATAGCCTAAGTTAGACCATGCAACATAAGCACTAGCCAAATGAAAATGCATTCTAGAAAAATGAACATGGTACTAAGGTATATTAATGCTCTAACACACTCACAATAGCTTGTGTGATTACCTAGGAAAATAAACTATGGTTACCACTTCACAATCGGTGGTTGGGTAGGACAGTCATCAATCCAGGCCCTAAATCACATAGACTAGCTATCTCAAGAAAGTGATGTCACCTCAAGGACTTGTCACTTAACTGAAATAATGTAATGTGCTCATATCCCACCAAATAATCAAGACGGGGGGTACCACCCTTACGAATTTGGATTCACCTCGTGCTTAACGCATGGGTTAGAAGCACTTTCCCAGCAAGCACTCTTTGCTACTAATGGATTTAAATCTCTTTAATCAGTACTAGTTTCCATTTTTTGTGGCTTTGGAGTGTTAACTCATTATTTTAACCCAAATCCCTGGCCTAATCTTGTTGGTGATATCAAAGATAAAGTCTTGGTTGTTTTTATATTAAGTGTTGATTTCAAAGGTAATTCTATTAATTTCAAATAGTGGTGGTGAAACTGATGGTATTACGACTTATGCTATTGAACCAAACCAATGCACAGATGGTTTTAAACCTATATTTGCATTCAATGAACTCTTTATACTAGAAGCAAGGTAAGAGGTTTTATCGATCATCCTTCAAACATGCATCTTTCAAAATAGAATCACTTTTACAAATTTGAGAAAAACAAGTTTTCAGAATTTTAGCAAGGGTTCAAAAGGTTGGATTCAAACATAAGATGTGTTCAAATTTCTTCAACTATCCTTAATTAAAAACAAAGAAAATTTGAATGTTCAATGTTTTTCATGTTTCTAATAAGTCTCTTAAACTGATGTTTACATGTAGGAACATGATTCAATTTAGATTTTTCATGACAAGCATTTACACTTGAGATCCACTTTCTCGTTCATACGATAGCCCAAAATCAAAAGTGAAGAGGATACTCATGGCTCGACACTATGTTTCAAAAAAATTAGAAATTCCTATTGCACTTGAGATCCACTTTCTCATTCATAGGACCTCCTGAAAGCACAAGTGAAGAGGATACTCGTGGCTCGACAATATGCTTCAAAAACTTTAAAAAAACAGATTACACTTGAGATCCACTTTCTCATTCACAGGACCCCTGGAAAGCGAAAGTGAAGAAGATACTCATGGCTCGAACACTACTTATATTAAGAAGCTTGAAAATAACGAAAAGATCCTATCATTGTGTTTGAGCTGATATTAAGTGATAGGTATTTTTTTTGAGATTTTATGTGAATTTGATTTTTAAATGATGGTATTCAAAGTTTCTTAGTTGTGATTTCAAGTTGTACGGTAGGTCAGCAAGTTGTGACTTCAAAATTAAGGCCCTAAAGGTTCATAAATTGAAACAATGCCAGTCATGTTCTTCATTTTTATGACAATTTCCTTATGCAAACATGTGATTAAAGTGACCAAATCAGACAAAATTTCATCCATTAATATTTAAATAAAGGGTCTAAATGGTAATTATCTCATAAACATTTATATATGAGCAATATTTTAAAGAAAAACTTGAACAAAACTCAAAAAATTACCAATTAAAGTGTTTTTCCTAGATTTTTAAGGAGGTTTCTAAGACTTCCAAATTAAAGTGAAATTGATCCTAATTTCTTCAAATATGATCCTAATAAGCCCTTACATATATCTACTTCCATCTACAAGTCTGCAAATTTCAAAATGAAACCTAAATATAGGCCTAAAATAGTGATTTGTGATTCCTAGTTTTTTGACAATTTTCAAGTGAGTAAGCACACAACTATTTAAAATCTTAAAAAATAGTCAAATATTTAACCAAAATGGATGAATTTAGACTGTAAAATCAATTATAGGTTTGTCTAAGATTTCCACAACAAAACACATCACTCAAAACAGACAATAATTAAGGATTTTATGCCCAAACTACTAGACTCTTACTATGTATCTGTTCCATTCACAACTGTCACTAGAATGTACGCACTAGATTCCAAAAGGAATTAACAACTGTGCATAGCCTGTACCTGCATTTATCTGAGGGAACCATGACTGTACATATTCTGTACTCGTGATTTCCCAATAAACCTGTGATCTTGTCCAAATCTTTAAATATTTGGCTCGGTAAAGGCCAGACTCAGTTAGTATTAGACTCTAGGATTGAACTAAAACCTATAAATACAAATATAAATCATGCATAAAATGATTTAAAAGGAAACAAACACCCAAACAAGGGGAAACTCTCAAGAAAACTACTTTTAAGAGAAGAATCCCTTATCTCCCTAGTGGATTCGTCATTCTATTAGTGGAGTATTCTATAGCTGAAGCAATCAAATACTCTCCTATTTCTATGGGGTTGGTGAATCCCATTTGACAGAAAAAAAATCAATCATCACAATAATACTAAGATCTAAAATCTTCTTTCATGGAGTTGAGAATGGGAGGAAGAGAGGAGAATACCTCTTTGCAGCCTTTCTATATGATGGATTCCCTTAATGGTTGTCCTTGCAGCTCCTTGAGTCCCTTTCAAACCTGCAAATCTCACCACAAAATCCTTCCTACTATCCTACCAAACTATCTTTGAGAAATATGGGTTATATCTAATTGCCTAATAATTCTACATCAATAATAAATATTGAAAGGAAAACATTGAACAAGAATTGGGAAGAATATTGAATTGATTCATAATAGATGAACATGGAGAAACACTTACATCCCTTGTAAGTTCCTTCATTCTCCATAGCCTAGACCTTCTCCTCTACCATCCATGATTTTGATACCCAAAACAATTGTGGTAGAAAAGTGATTTCTAGCCCTCAATTCGTCCATCATGTCTTTTCTCTCTATTTTTTCTCCCCTGATTCACCTTAGATGCCTTCCTTTTATAGGATTGGGATTTGAGCACCTAATATCTTAAACATGAAAGTGTGATTATGATTTTGAATCTTTTATTTCCTTCAAAAACCCCACTTTACCTATTTTTTAGGCATTTCAACTTGATTTTCAGTATTTCCTAAAAAATTAATACCCATGTTAGGCATTTTTTCCACTGTGTGAGTTATAGGAGTTGGATTGTGGCCCTTAAGTGGTCATGGAATTGGCCTCTTTAGAGCCACCTTGTCTTCAGACATTTATTCCTTTGTGGAAGCAGTGGTCAAATGAGAGATTGAAGATCTCAATTATTTCAAAACTCTAATCTTCATGTTGCGGGAAAAATAGAAATATGTTTTCAGACCAACACTCTCAAGGGTATTAATTTTATTGTTAACAATCATGTATGTCCTAATGTTGCTCACAAATTATTCACTATATCAAGGGGTGGTAGGTCGACGATGATCATAATTTTAGCAGGTTCAACCAGGATTCCATCGTGACAATCTACATGGCCCAACAAAATTCAAAATGGATCACAAAAGATACATTTCTTTAAATTTAGCAAAATTTGATACTCGCGACACCATTCCAAAATTATGCTGAGGCTGTGAATATTATCCTTAATGAGCCAAAATATCATCTAGTCATCAAAGTAGACCTCAAGAAATTTATGAATAAAATATTTAAAGGTGTCCACTACTATCCTCGCAAATATAACAGGGGCATTCTTGAGTGCAAAGGGAATTACCGTATATTTGAAACAACCCCACTCCATCGCAAATTTTGTCTTGTGTCGATCTTTATTTTTTATTCTAATATGATGGTATCCAGAGAGTCGATCAGTGAATAAATAAAATTCTTGGCCCTCGACACTCTCCAATACTTCATCTATAAATGGATTCAGATATGGGTCATGTAAACAAGCATCGATCAATTTCCTTACGTCAACACAAATCCTCACTTCACCAGTAGTCTTCTTATCTTGCACTACTATCAGACTGATCCACTCATATTTCTTCAATAGGTTCTATGATTCCTACATCCAACATTTGATCCAACTTTGTCTTAACGTTTTCTTTATACCTCAGATTCAGTTAGTATGGTTATTTCTTTATAGGATTTGCATCAAGATTTAACGGTATCCCTTCATCTCTCCAAGGTATCCAACAATCCTTTCATCTCTGAGAATTTTGTAGGGAACAAATATTGAAACTCCTGAAATAGGTCTGTGATCTTCCTGATAGTTTCTTCATCCCAATAATATTTGATATTGGAGAACTTTGGACCCTCTGGAGATCCAATGTCTACTTTCTTGGTTTTTAATGGATTTGGGCACTGGTTACTTGAAATACCAAATCCCTCCACCGCGTAAGTAACTTTAGATTAAGGGATGTTCACTTCTTGTGGGTCATCATCATCAGGTCAACCCATCACATTATAGCACTCCATCTAGTGTTGGATTGTTGTGCTACTCTCATTGAAGTTTGATGTTGACATAGGGATATATTCAAATATATTTTTCTTTATTACTTGCAATGAAGTATCAATTGAAGTATGATCATCGGCAAACTCAAATGTTTGTGTGAAACTAGTATCTAATTCATCACATTCAACAGTCCCTTGTCTCATCTCTATCGATGTATACCATTTCCTTGGTATCATATCCAATGTATGCACAAAATGACGAACCCATTCTTATCGTAGTAATTCCTCCCATGTCGCATGACAATACTCAATATGCTCGACATGATTAGTAAATCATATCTACTTTTGACCAGTATAGTTGATCTCTTCTCTAAATCATATCTCCATCAACCTTTGGCATTGAGGCCAGTCTAAAATAGATTTTTTATGTGTGTCCCACCATCTGGAAGGTGTATCTTTCAGCACAAAGTCCAGAGCGGATAAGCGCTGATGTTCTGTAAATTTTTCTTCAAATTATGTTAGAAAATATGCCACCTTAAGTAAGCCTTTATATGTGGGTAGCTCACTTGGCTCACTACCTACCTGCCACACATACTGTGTAATTCTTGCGCATCTTCCAATTGATTCTTCATGTAATCAATTCTTTCAGTTTTCCAAATCTTCTCGAGAATCCCATGTATAGAAACTAACACTGCTCCAAGTAATATTTATGTCGACCGTTGGATTCACATAATCATCTCTTGCAGAAATGATATTATAAATCTGGTCTATATAATATCCTTGTCTTTCACTATTTACTTGTTCGGCATATATCTTCCCTTCCAGCGGATCAATTGGTAATACCACCCTTAGCTCTGAATCTTCAAATATTAAGGTTCTTTTCTTAAAATTGATAATGTTCTAACTACCAATCGCCCAGCTAATCCCCAAAAGTGTAGGATACAATTTTTTGTCATCGGTAGCGTCAATCACTTCAAATTCATCATACGTTCTCAGGAATTCTACCTTGACAAGCACTGGAGTCAGTCAATCGATAGGTAGGACTTTCGACTGATTTGTTAATATGAGCTTGACAGGAGACCATGAAAGTCTCGATTTACCCATGCTCTCCTATGTCTATCTAGTCAGAATGTTGAAACCAGATCCTAAGTCCATATGTAGTCTCATATCTACATAGTCATTCTTAACTCGTGATCGGTTTTTAATATTTTTCCCACATGATTAACTTTTTTTTTTGTCGTGCCTCTTCTTGAGGTTCTTCTATTAGAGTTGTTAATTGTGTGACATAATCTTTATCTTGTATTAGCGATAAGTAAAATTTTAAAACTTCTTAAATGTTACTAACCTTTCTTGTCAGTTTCTTTCGGAGTAGTTGATCAAACCTCTCATGAATTCCAAATATTGGTCCTCCAAGTATTGTGGTAGCCGAAGTCGACACTTGATTTTTGTCGATGAATTATGGTCGTGCATCCAATAATACTTCATTTTCTTTTTGGATGTCAAATGGAACTTTATTTTTTGTTGTTGGTCGCACCTATGGTTTTCCATACTATGCTTCTTGGTCTTCTCTAGTCAAATCACATCCTCATGTTACGACAACAATATGTGGTTCCCTTGGCTCAACATAGATATTCTGAATATTCCGATTGGGGTTTGGATTGGGATTCTATAGAATTTTTATATTTCCCACATTCATAGTATGCCATTTTGAAATCAGTTGAGGTCATTACTCAATCGTGTGGTCAACAGCCTTACAATGTGAACATGTCTTTGTAGGACTCGCATAGTCCCTATAAAAATGGTGAGGATTTCCACAATTATACCATATAATTTGGCCTCTTCTGCAATGTGATACTCCTCCATATCCTCGGCCTCTAAAATTTCCACCCCCCCCCCTGGGTTGAGGGTATTGTTGTTGCAGGTACTGATTATGTGAGTATTGGGGATGAGGATACTAATCTTTTGGATATTAAGCTTGAGTCCGCTCAACTTACATATGCTCTTCATTCTTCATTAAATATGTATATATTGTTTTCTCTTGCAACAACTAATATGATCTGCAATACTTATCATCATGGTCTATTGATCTGCAAAATTTACAGTATAAACTAGCCAGTGTACTTAAAATCTTATGTAAGTACGAACATTCATCCGATTGATGGCCTTTATTCTGGCACAATTTGCACCAAGGAATCCCTTCTGTATTTATCGGGTTCGTTGCTCCTGATGCGACATAGTTCATAAACGTCAGGAAATTATCTGTATGGTATCCCTTTGTTCTATATATGGTACACCACCATTATTCTTGGGTCTCCTTCCCCTTTTGAATATATTGAATTTACAACGTAAGTTTGGCTAGTTGTGACTGGTTTTCATCATCCCTACACCACTTTCTCCGATAGATGAGGATTCCAACTTCAAGGCCAACTTTAGAGCTTCAGTTTGCAACACAATATTTTGTTTCATCAAGGGAATTCATATCTGTGATAACAATTCCTCAACGAACAATTCTTTGTGATGAACATTTGACATCTAGAAACTCACTTTTTCCATCAGCATGTTGAATCTCTGGTCGAAGTCCCACACAAACTCAGTATACAATTTTTTAATCTCTTTAATATATGTAATACATTTTGATTCAGATTTGGGCTTTCAAATTCATCTATTAATATGGCTCGGATTTGGTCTAGTGTTTTTTGTGCAACTCCTGTTAGAACTACAAAGAACTCCATATACCAATATATCACATGACCCTAAGGGTTGTAATCATTTGAGCCTTATATATGGCCTCATCTTGGACCTATCGCAGGTTCCACATGGATTTACATAGAAACCAATGTTTCGCAGTGTCTTCTAACCCATTTACATTGAATATCGACAACTTTATATTGTTCCCATCCATTATATTGGTTCTTGGTACTACTGGATAAAACATTTGGATAGCGGGGATACCTTGTCTATTATTCCAAATATTATTGTTACTTGTATTGGAAAACCCACTAGGAGATGAGTTTATGGATCTTAGCACTGGAGATGTACATGGGGTCGTGGGTGTGTCGTATTCATACTCATGATTTGGGGCTTAGTATTCTTCTTCTTTTTCTTCTTCTCTTTCAGATATAGGTTGGTATGCATCTTCCTTGTCGCAATAACCTTCGTCAAAGTACGACGCCAATTTTTAGTCTTCTCCTTTGATCACACTTCAACTTCCTCTTCTAGTTGCAGTCCTTCTTCTCTTCCCCGGCCTAAATATTCTTCCACTTCTTAAACGTCCAGCTTCTAGTTCAGTTCCACTATCACCAGGGAACATCTTAGCTTACTTTTCTCCATTTTTCTCATACTTTGTTTATGAAATATCACAAGTGTCCACGCACAAGTATTTATATGTCAAACTCTATTCTTAAGATCCCTTTCTCACATACAAGCATATTTATCCAAATCCTTAAATATGTCAGGTACCGTCCTCTTGGTCCTTTGAAAAAATTTATTTCTACCTCAGTGTATTATGGTATTGTGTCGACAGCAAATTCAGTAATGTATCCCTCCAAAATACTCTCTACCCAAAAATTGACAACCCTAGATATAGGGTTGTGAATACTTTTCAGCCACTAAATCAGTTGAGGATTCCACTCTATTGGTTCTCTTTCTTGAAAACATTTATGTTCGGTTGCTACCTTCACCAACCACTAAAACAACAAAATAGGAAATTTGCAAAAGAATATCTCATGAAAATTGGTATAAATGTACCGCTCCAACCACTCTTTTGGTTTCAGTCAGGATCCTTCACTTTCTTCGTGTGCAAACTCTAATGCTTTAAACTCTACCCAATCTTGAATTTCTAGTTTTTTTGGGTGCCAAACATATCCCTCAACAAAATGATTCACAGTCATAGCAACAGAACCATTTGTTGGATTTTCATCCCTTCGACCCAGGTTCAGACCCTTGTTTGTTCATTAACTAAGCCCAAGATATTGGCCCGGAAAAGCAGGGCTCATTCAGAAGCACCTGCAATGCAGACTCATCCTCACCCGAGATATCTTTATGGCTAACTTCTATAACCGAGTTTTTGTAGTTGGGTGGAAATTTTTCCTCTCATGGCACCTTACCAAATCACTTGACCAAATCCAAGCTTTATATTTCCTATTCTTAGTTTTTTCATCGAATATATTAATCTACTCATCCGTCGATAGAGATTACAATAGCTAATATAAAGCTTTAGCATAGATTATGTCTATCAACAGTGAGACACATACATATATGAACTTGTTCATAAACAAATTTTATTCAATCTATTCAGGTCTACTTATTCACATCATACATTCATTCAACATAATCATACCCATCAAATACACACAGAGACAACATTTAACATGGAAACCGGTTTGGGGTAAAAAACACAAAGGTGCTCTTCATCTAGCATGAGAAATATGTAGCAACATGTGCACTCAGCTTGCATTCAGTGCTCTATATATTCTCTGTAATCTATACAGACTTCTCTCCTCTCATGTTATCAAGTCTTGGTTTTCTGAATTTTTCCTCTCCTTCACTCTACTATCAATCCACACACAGCCTAGATCGACTCTCTTCTCTACAACTCTACAACTTTGATAGTAAACCACTCTAAATATTCAGGAACTAGGACAGGATCCTGTTGTTATAGCGGATTTCACCACACTAGGTGGATCACACATTGTATGGCCTTCCCTTGTCCCGCTGCAGACTCATTAGCCCCTTTGGACCACTTTATATCTTTTGATGTTACCTTGATCATCCCTAAAAACATTAGAATATTGATATACGCGGCTTTTCCCTCGATATCCGCGTACATACGCGGATATTTCCCTGATAACCGCGTACATCGGGATGTGTGCATAAATCCAAATCCTGTTGGACTTTTCCTTGACTTGGATCCGACTCATTCGACTCTTGGCCTTCCATATGCCTTGAGATCGCTCGGATTCGACCCTTCATTATCCCATGTGAAGCTATATAAGGAACCCATTGGTACATTGAAAGCAGAAGATAACTTTAAGAGTAACAAAACTATAGTCCATTGTTGCCAAGATTTATGCTTGAGTCTGCATCCCTTTGTCCCTTGGAGCACTGTTGTGTTCTTCCCAAGCTTTCCTTTCA
>LPNX010157844.1:152674-166961 GCA_001517045.1 Pseudotsuga menziesii
TGTAGAGGGAGACCAACCCACACACATATTGGATTCTCCCTTTTATAAAATCTTACACGTCATATTCAATCGACTCTATTTTGTTAGATGACAGACAATCATTCCTATTCTCGTACATTCACTTACAACTTTCAGTAGGAAATATCGGCCCAAAAATACCAATATGTTTTATTACCAAAGCATGCTTTCTTCTAACTGACTTCTTAGCCATGATCAATGGAGCTGTATTTTTCAACCTATGTACTCTTCTTCTATCATGGTTTATTCTGTCGTGGTTTCTCTCATCACAACTTCTCTTTTGTCGTGGAATATTCTTCCACATATACTTATGTCACAGTTCTTCCTCCATCGCAGCTTCCTCTGTCATGTGACCATAATATTCATATGCCTGAGCTGAATTCTACCTATATTTTCCTAGGGACAATAGGAAGCATACTCAATAAGAAACAGAAAACATGAACACTCATAATAACATCTCGAATTAGAGTTAACCTTCCACCAAGAGAGAGAAACCTGTAAGCCCAGTTGTTTATTCTCTTCTATATCTTCTTCACTAACCATGACCAGTCTTGCACCCTGTAATTATTTGTTTTCAACACATAACCAAGATATTTAAACCCAACATCAATAGTTTCAACTTGTTACTAAAATACATACCTTAATTGACACATAACATCTTCAAAACATTTATGCTGATAAATACATGAAATCGGTTTAGAGAACCATATATATGTGTGTGTGTGAGAGAGAGAGAATAAGGAAAGATACAATATTCCCCAATCGAGACAAATAAAATGTAAGAAACTATTTAGTGTAGTGATAATTAAAATGGCCTCTTTATAAAACCAGCGTAGATCCAAATCCTAGGCTCTATCAAGCGTTGAGATGGATCAAATCTCTCTAGGTGCAAACCTCTTATTAGGTATCCAATTATTTGATTCAAACAAAAAGACACATTTTTTTATTATTTAAGGTCCACATATAATATTTTTATTATTAATACTTAATATTATTTATGGCTGACATATACTATTTTTTATTATTTTTTATTTTTTTATGAACAAACATTGCATAATTTCCCCACACATGGTTTTAAAACCATATGCAAGGCCCTCCTACAATCGTGGTTTATTTAGGAGGCCTTGCACATGGTATTAAAACCATTTGCAAGGCCCTCCAAAACCATGTACAATAAAACCATGAGTTGTTTAGGAGGCCTTGCACATGGTTTAAAAACCATTTGCAAGGCCCTCCTACAATCGTGGGTTATTTAGGAGTCCTTGCACATGGTATTAAAACCATTTGCAAGGCCCTCCAAAACCATGTACAATAAAACCATGAGTTGTTTAGGAGGCCTTGCACACGGTATTTAAACCATTTGCAAGGCCCTCCAAAACCATGTACAATAAAACCATGAGTTGTTTAGGAGGCCTTGCACATGGTTTAAAAATAATGTGCAAAGCCACCTAAACCATGTACAATAAAACCATGGGTTGTTTAGAATGCTTTGTACATGGTTTTAAAACCATGTGCAAGGCCAACATTTTTTTCGGATAATTCAATTTTGTGTTTTTTCTTGACCCACATATTTTTTTTACGGATAATTAAATTTTTACTTTTCTATTGTTTTGTTAGGTAGGAAGATTACAACATCTCCCCCATATTAGATTTTTTTTGGGGGGGGAATAATTCAATTTTGTGTTTTTTTCTTGACTCGCATATTTTTTTTACGGATAATTAAATTTTTACTTTTTTATTGTTTTGTTAGGTAGGAAGAATCTTACAACATCTCCCCCATATTAGATTGTTTTTGTGGCCGACATTTATTTTGGCCTATTAGAAAATTTATTTTTTATTAATAAAAATAATTTTACGAATGTGATATTTTTTTTATTTTGTGTTACAAAATCTCTCCCATAATATTCACTTTCACTATTATTTTTTGCCGACATGTTAGTAACGTTACATCACGTGACAAGATCTCCCCCATAATATTCACTTTTAGTATTATTTTTTGCCAACATGTTAATAACGTTACATCACGTGACAAGATCTCCCCCATACTGGGTTGTAGAGCGCCTCTCGGCGCAATGACATTATAAGAAGAACTAATTATATGTTGAAGTGTCTAATTAATATAGCAAGTATATTCTTATTACAAAAGGAAATTCAGGGTTAAGATCATGTGATTTCTTAAAAAAATAAAATAATCAATTAATGAAAGGGTCATTATAATTGGGACATTAAGTATTAGAAGTAAAGGTTGTAAAGGTTATTTTAAAAAGTAATTATATACTAAATATTTTTTTTTAAACATATAAGAATGGATATGTATTTCAATTTAAGTGTTATATTATTTAAAGAAAATAGATTAATATTTTTTTTGTTTAAATGATGACAAAAATTACATTAATGTTAATTTCAAAAATCAATTATTAATTCTAGAGGTAAGTATAATTGTAAAGAAAGACGTTTTTGTCAAAGAGAAATTTGAAATTAAGAGGAAGTAAGTGTACTGATATGGGAGGGATTCTTTTCTACCTATGTCATGTCCCCAATTAAAAAATTTCCCAATAAGACTACTTGCAAATAATGTTCCACCAACCTGCTAGTTCCCTAGGTTGAGATGGAGACATAAATTTTGTAATAACGAGATATGGGACCCAAAAGGAATTTAGTTTAACATATTCACATTTAAATTTCTCACATAAATGATAAATTCTAATAAAATAAGGTGGCATGTGTCCATCAAGACACTTGGAATCCTGTGGATCCTTTGGATGACTAGATTTCCCACACACTTGGCATGATCTTCATCCAAATTCGAACACATGGGTAATATAATGTTATTGGAGGGTGATGTGGTGTCAAATCTCATATAATGAGCCAAGTAACTCGAATAGATAAAGGAGAGTAACTCCCATGGAAGAGGAAGAGACTAGAAGACAAGGTGTGCCACTTGGAAGGAGATTCCATGCACTCTATGACAACAAATGATGAAAGATTCTATGACAAGTATAACAAATTCATACATGATTGTGGAAATATGACAAATATGATTTGACAATGATAAAATAGCCACCAATAGGTCTAATTTTGGATTTATAGGCAGACATTCGAATTGGGGAAAGAATTGGAGCATGAAGAGGAAGACAAGTGTCATGAGAGTTACTAAACCACTAAGATGAGTTGGAGGAATCCATGGAGGGAAATTAGACCTTAGGATGCATCATGAAGTTAATAAAATTATTTCATGAGGAATTAGAATATATCTTGATCATATTTTAATTGTCCTTTCGCATTTTGGAGAGATTTTGCTTGTCCATTGCACGGTGAGTGTTCACTCTCCCTGCTTGTGAACCAATTTTGAGAGAGTTGGATTCATTTCCAAGTTGGTTTATGTAGAGGCCATCCATACCTCTGATTGGATATTATTTAAGTATTTTTAGTTTCAATTTTGATTTCCATAAAATTGAATTCTCATCTATCTCCCTATTCTCCCATTCCCCCACACTCTCATTTGCTAGCGCACTTGTTGGAGTGGTGCTTTCACTTTGCTAAGGATATTTGATTCCCAAGATTGGGTATACAATATATGGATCTGTAATATCATGTACATATTATCAGTAAGTCAAAATATCAAGAATACATATGTTAGAGGCCTGCATTCCCATGCTCTTGAATAACTAGTTTTCATGGATTTGACTTCAATATTGAACTATATTTATATCATATTTGTATGAGGAAATTTATATCAGTTTGATGATGTTGGGAAAGCCATATATTATTTAATTCTTTGTACTTTCATGCACATATTCCATGAATATTTAAATCCAAGAAACTCCCATTAACCCAAAAAATTCCTCACTGAGCTCTACGTGACCTACACCACCCAAGGACATCCATGCACGACCCTCATTTGACCCCCACACCCTCAAAAAGGCTTAAAAATATGAAAAAGGGCTTAAAAACCCCTAAAAAGAGCAAAACTATCTCCCATAGGGGCTAAAACCTCCAAAAGGGGGCTAAACCCCTCAAAGGAGCTTAAAACCCCCAAAGGAGCTAAGGATTGGGTAAAAGGGGCTAAAGCCCCAACCAAGGGCTTAAAACCCTAAAAATCCCAAGAAAAAGTATAAATAGAGGGGTAGGGGTCACTCTCAAATCACTTCTCATATCCCTATCGTTACACTACCTATGTTAATTCCTTGAGACCCTTTCCCTCTCAATTCATTCACGCTCCCTCTCCTCCATTCCTCCATTGAGCCATAGCTGCCCATCCATTGAGAGGTGCTCTCCCAAGCTAGGGCATGGTGGCCCATTCCAACCAGAGAAGGTATGCTAGTATTTTTATGTTTTTGCTTTGTTATATTGTAGTTTTCTGACATTATTTGTTTTCAGGCTTGTGGTTTAACATTCTGTTGCAGGTTTCCATTGATTGCTTGTAGGTCCTTTCGTTCTCTAATAGTTTGATGCAGGGTTGTGGAGCTTAGCCCTAACCTTGTTTACACAAGTTCTGTTTCATTTCGGTTTTCTTTATTTTTCATTCCATCCTCACAAGAACCATACTCTTCCATCATATATATGGAAGGAATTTGTTCCTTTCTGTAGCAAGGGATAAATCCCTACTACAACTCCTGTGTGAAAAGCTTGCATTCTCATGCCATTGTATCACTAGTTTTCATGGATTTTGGCTTCAATCTTGAAGTAGTTTTATACCAGATTTGTATGTGGGATATTTTATGAGTTTGATTATTTTGTGACAAAAAAATGTGATTTATTACTCTGTAATTTAATTTCCATACCCTCTATGGCTCAAAATCCAAGAAACTCATGTGTGAAAAGATTGCATACTCATGCCATTGAATCACTAGTTTCTATGACTTTGGATTCAATCTTGAAGGAATCTTGTATAATATTTTTTTGGGAGTTTTCCTTTGAGTTTTATGTTGTAGGGGAAGAATTTTTTACTCTGTATATTTCCACCATGTTTCATATTACTCTCAGAACCATATATTATAATTTTCATGTGTCAAAGTTGAGCTAGTAATGTAATTTCCCTTAAGCAATTTCCATGAAAGTTACCCTACAAATGTTTCCAATCATAATATGTTTGAAGAAATTAATAAAAATTATTAAGGAAAACAATTTATGTATGATACTAATTCCCATACTCTTTTCTAAAATTTGGGAGGTTCGTACTTGAGTTGGAGAGCTAGTTTGGCCTTCACTCTTGGGGGGATTTGAACACAAATTCCTAGTAAAATTGCATTGTTTTTCCTTAGCCCCAAACCAAGATACAGAGGTATAAAGTATGATACAAAGTGTACATATACCATTTTGGGATATTTTAATGCTCTCCATACCCTTACATTTAAAATTCGATACCATTTGGAACCAGTTGGAACCCTCTATAGTCTTTAACTAAGAAAGCTCGAAAATTTCCTGAATTGCACTTTTCTCTAAATTTACAAGAAGGGAAATTACAGTGGTATCAGAGCATGGTATTGGAACCTATTTAATTTATATATGATATATATGAATTTAAGAAACTCATTAATTCATATTTTGATGATACGACCAAGTATCTTATGCAAGGGTTAGAATTGATGACCAACAAACTTAGGGGTTAGCTGGCAGCAGGGGATAGTAGTAGTTTCCATCATGGAGAGACACATAAGACAATTATTTTTGAACTCATTAAGGAAAAATAAGGAATCCACAAATATGGAGAATACCAAGGATTCACCAAGTTTTTCAGGTGGTGAAGTAGAAAAAGTATTACAGCAAAATGATCGAAAGTCACTCCCAAATTACTTTGAAAAAGATGAGGAAACATCACATGAGAATTAATAAGAGTACCTTGAAACTGAATATCATTCCAATACACATTATACTATGTACATGGACCAAAGTATATCTACTGATGGATGCTTGAACTGTGAAAGAGTACCTACTAATGGGTGCCCACAACTCTATGTTGGTGACATAGAGATCAGATATGAAAATGTTGTTGCAAGAAAAACATCTCATGAGCTTAAATATGAATATGTTGTAGAATATAATTAAGAACCAATGTCAACTTCCCCATCACCACTTGAGCTTTAAGAAGTTGATCAAATCAAGAAGAAAGAAGAAGAGAAGGTGCACTCCCATGAACCATTATTTATTGAAGGGTATTTGAAGATGAGTGAAGGGAATATCAATGAGGCCCTTAGAATAATCAATGACACTAAAGCATTGGTGTTAAATTCTTGTTGGAAAGTTTCTTCATTGGAGGATCCATCCTTCCTTGAAGACATGGAGAATATTCAAAGATAAATGTGCAACATCGAAGATAATTTCATGTGTTTTATTTTTTATAGAAATAATTTGGTTGAGCTTAATGACTAGTTACATGAATCATACTTCAATAAAAATTAGGATATTCATAATATCAAAACTCAAAATGAGCAACTTCTTAAGATGTTTCAAGATACTTGTTCTTCCTCCTATGTTTCAGATTGTCATATGGTAGATTTCTTGGAGGATTCTCATGACATGAGGGATCATGAGAGACATGGAAAATTGTAGGTTCTTCATTTGTTTGAAGATGAGCTTGATGAAATCCAATCACTTGTTGTGGTTGATGAGGAACTTAAGTTTCCTCTTGAAAATGGTTACACACTTTTTGAATAAGTGCATGATTCCACTACCTTGGAACCAACCTATGAGGAAATTTTTTCATTTTTTAGGGAGGTGCATGTTTTTACCCATATGGAGATTTCACATGATGAAATTGTTTCACTTTATAATCCTATGGGTGATTTGGTTCTTTATCCTACATCCTACACTTCCACATTTTATAGAATTCATCCTAATGAAGTATGGGTAAAAGGTTTATTTTTTATGGTACCACGTGAAGAATATGGACTACCTATATATCCTTTTGATGATGACATGAATAGAGGGCCATATTATTTACATTTTCAGTAGCATCCTTTGTTACATTATGATGATATACATATTCATGGGTGTATTGATAAGATTTCTTTGAGCCACTTGAAGTCTTCATGTTTTCTTTGCTCCTTATTTGGTTCATATTTTGGTGGAGGTTCTTTAGTCACATCTTAGATTAAATAATACATGACTGCTTATTATTTTTATGCATCTTACATTATTTTGGAGAAGCATTATAGGACATGGGATCCTCACCTATGTCATTGGAGCATATTTGATATAAGACTTGATTCTTCTGTGTATGGGCCACATGATGATATACTTTCTTGGATGTACAAGCACTATCATGATCCTTTGATGAGGTACCTTATTTATGTACAATTTTATGATTTAGTTATGTACTTTAATGATCTATATTTTGTACTCATGATGTTTGGAAGGGTTCAATACAAGCAATGGGATCCGGGTATTGCTTGGTTTCAATTCTGGGGGAAACAAGCAGTAGGGGAAATTGAGTCGCCACTTGAGAAGGTGATTGTAATCATAGTAGAGAAACAACAAGAATGGTATTTCCTCTTTGAAACTTTATTGGAATCATGGAAATTCAATTTTGGAAACTCAGTACCAACTTCAAAGAGTTATACATAAGCAAAAAGGGTTGAAAGTTTAGAAAATGTTTTCAAAAGATGGATATAAAGATTATTTGCAAAAATTTTGTTTTGATGGATTTTATTAATAATTTTGGTGTTAGTGGTTATGTCACAGGATATATCAATATTAAAATATCCACATATATTTACTGTTGGGAACACACAATTGGATTACATGAGTGCCACTACTCAAATTGCAGCTAAATTTTGAAGCAAAGTTTAGGGAAGGAAAGAAGGTTATTCATAATCCATGTTTGAAATTGCTTGAGGACAAGAAGTATTGAGTGGGGAGTACTATCATGTCCCCAATTAAATAATTTCCAAATAATACTACTTGCAAATAATGTTCCACCAACCTACTAAATACCTATGTTGAGATGGAGACATAAATTTTGTAATAAGGGGCTATTGGACCCAAAAATGACTTCATTTTACCATATTCACATTTAAATGGGTCACATAAATGATAAATGCTAATAAAATAAGGTGGCATGGGTTCATGAAGACACTTGGAATATTGTGCATCCTTTGGATGACTAGATTCCCCACATACTTGGCATGATCTTCATCCAAATTCAAACACATGGGTAATGTAACGTTATTGGAGGGTGATGTGGTGTAAAATTTCATATAATGAGCCAAAAAAATTTAATAGGTGAAGGAGAGTAAATACCATGGAAGAGGAAGATACTAGAAGACAGGTCTGCCACTTGGAAGGAGATTTCATGCACTCTATGACAACAAATGATGAAAGATTCTATGAAAAGTATGAAAAAATTAGACCTGTTTGTAGACATATGAAAAATATGACATGACAGGGATAAAAAAATCCACCAATAGGCCTAATTTGGGAGCTATAGGTAGCCACTCGAATTGGGGAAAGATTTGGAGCATGAAGAGGAAGACAAGTATCATGAGAGTTACTAAACCACTAAGATGAGTTGGAGGAATCCCATGGAGGGAAATTGACCTTAGGAGGCCTCATGAAGTTAATAAAATGATTTCATGAGGAATGAGAATATTTTTTGATCATTTTTCAATTTTCCTTTGGCATTTTGGAGATATTTTTTGCACGGTGAGTGTTCACTCTCGCTGCTTGTGAACCAATTTCGAGGAAGTTGGATTCCTTTCCAAGTTGGTTGATGGAGAGGCCATTCAGACCTCTCATTTGAGATTGATTAAATATTTTTAGTTTTATTTTGAGGACCCATACATTCAAATTCTCATTTATCTTCCTATTTTATCATTCCTTCTTTTCCATTCCCCCACACTCTAATTTGATGGTGCACTTGTTGGAGTGGTGCTCGCACTTTACTGAGGATAGTTGATGGCCCAATATTGGGTATATGATGTATTTATCTGTAATATCATGTCCATATTATCTTTAAGTCTAATTTCAGGAATAGATATGTTAGAGCCTCGCATTCCCATGCTCTTGAATAACTAGTTTTCATGGATTTGGATTCAATATTGAAGTAGATTTATATCATATTTGTATGAGGAAATTTCTATGCGTTTTATGATATTGGGGAATAAATATATTATTTAATTATATGTACTTTAATTCCCATATTCTATGCATCTCGGAATCCAAGAAACTCTTGTGTGAAAAGCTTCCATTCTCATGCCATTGTATCACTAGTTTTCATGGATTTTGGCTTCAATCATGAAGTAGTTTTATACCATATTTGTATGAGGGATATTATATTATTTTGATGATGTTTTGGAAGAAATATATGATTTATTAATCTGTAATTTAAATTCCATACCCTCTGTGGCTTGAAATCCAAGAAAATCATGTGTGAAATCCTTGCATTCCCATGTCATCGGATCACTAGTTTCTATGACTTTGGCTTTAATCTTGAACGAGTCTTGTATCAGATTTGCATGAGGATTTTCCTTTGAGTTTTATTTTTTTGGGGAACAAATTTTTATTCTATATACTTCCACCATTTTTCATATTACTCTCATAACCATATATTCTACTTTTCATGTGTCAAATTTGAGCTAGTAATGCAATTTCCATGAAAGTTACCCTACAAATGTTTCCAATAATAATATGTTTGAATAAATTCATAACCATGATTAAGTACAGCCATTGATTTCCGATACTCATTCCAAAACTCTTTTATTAAATTTCAAAGAGTCGTACTTGATTTGGAGAGCTAGTTTGGCCTTCACCCTTGGGGGGATTTGAACACAAATTCATAGTAAAATTGCATCATTTCGCCTTAGCCCCGAACCAAGATGCAGAGGTCTAAATACTGATCCAAAGTGTAAATAGGAAATTTTGGGATTTTTTAATACTCACCATATCCTTACACTTAAATTTATAGACCATTTGGAATCAGTTGGAACCCCCTACAGTCTTGACCAACAAAGCTCAAAAATTGCACGAATTGCACTTTTCTCTGAATTTACAAGAAGGGACATTACAACCTCGAGGGGAATATTGAAGTCAATTTATCATGGGGGATAGGATTTGTAACAAATAATAAATATAAATCATATGGTTTTCTCCTAGGAACTGTCGTTATTCAAGATCATCAAGTAAAGAATGTTATGATATTTGGCGACTCTCTTTTTGTCATAAATCAGATAAGCAAAAAGGAACTAAAAGAAGGTTTTATGTTAAACATAAAATTTTAATAATATCGATCATCTAGACAAATTCAATTTTTTCCACATTATATGATTCAATAACAATGTGGTATACGTGGACAAAGGGGTCCTTGCAAAAAATAACCCCCATGAGAAATATTAGTTATCATAGGTTTGTAATTACATACAATAACATGATATTAACTCCCTCTATCAATCATTTTTCAGAAATGGGTGGAGTGCAACACAAGAGTCACCATATGAAATATGAAATACAATTAATCCTCATTGTTTTAATTTCATGTTAGGGAACCTGCATACTCCATTTTGTTTTAAGTCCCCTCTTCTCTCAGATTATGGCCTACAATGTACATTACTTTATGGATCATTTACTCAGGTTTCCCTGCAATGGTGGGATAAATCCATTAGAGGATACGCTTTTCAATAGAATTTGTAGACAAGACTATGTCTATGACTATCATGGCGGTCGGATTCTTGTGCATATGTATAGGAGGTATATTTTTTTTATAGAAATAAGGATTATTGTATTGTATGGTTGGTTTATTTGGATTTACCGATAGTTTTGTTCTAGTATTTTTCCATATCTTTGGATAAGGTAAGTATGTTGGTTTCTTCTATGGTCTAGTATTTTTCCCTCTCATTTTTAACATTTCATTCCTTCAAGTTTTTATTGGTGAAGTGTAGTTCTATAATGGGGTTTTATTTGATTATTAGGTTGGGAATCTCTACTCTTCCTCTAACTATGGCCAATTCCCTTTCCCCTATAATGGGTGGAAGTGAAAATATTATAGACATTAAGAAAATATTGAGAATAATGAATACCTATCTTGAAGGTATGAGGCAATCCATTGAATAAAAGAGTCTAAACTGGAGGAAATAGAGGGAAAAATGCATGTATGAAATCTAAACAAATGGTGAATGATATTGAAATGGATTACAATATTATACTGGGATTCACTTGAGGTTATCAATATGTTGTAGGCAACCCATTTGTATCAATTGGTTCATTCAAGGATAGAATAGTTGAGGAAGAAATAATGGGATAGACTGTTGTAGAAATGACAAAGCAGTTGCATATACCTGGTAATGATAGCCTAGAACAATATATTCTCATGGAAGAATCCCACAACATGTGCAAATTTGGTTGAATGTTTTTTTCCTTAAATGGTTTACGTTTTTGTTTTGTTACTTGGGAAATATGTAAGACAACATAGTTTTACGCCCTTATAAGAAAGTACTTTGTTTTAGTTTGTTTAGAGTCCATGTGGATGGTATGAAGGCTTATCTCCTTACAAGAAAAATTGTTTAAATTTTGGAATTATCAGTATATTTTGGTTTCTTGGATTTTTCACATTCCCTTTTAATAAAAACACCATGTATTTTTGTAAAAAAAAAGAGTAATTTGAAATTGAGGACTTACAACTAACTATTGGTGATTGTTGGTCAATTTTAATGTTACTTAATTAACCTCAATTTAATTATCAACCGGGCAATCGTAAACTTTGAGCTGCTACACTATATGTGCAGGCAAGATAGTTCTAAAACATCCCTAATCTTTCAGAGAAATTCCACCTACAGCAATCTTTCAGAGAAGTCCTACCTACAGCAATCTTTCAGAGAAGTCCTACCTACAGCAATCTTTCAGAGAACAATCTACGGATAAATTAAACAAACCCTACAGCAATCCTTTAAACACTCTACAATCCACACTCAACTACAGTGCTCATAATCTATTCTACAAGTGAAAGAGTTTAATAAATAACTATGATCTGTTGATCTGAAAACTCCACTATATCCTACGAGAACTAATGCTTCACTCCACACTAATACTGCTAAAATTATTGCAAGAGTAACACCTGAAATCTCTTGACTTTAAATAGTCAACACGCAGCCTGTTATAATGAAGCTTGACTGGTTATTATTATTCAAATATACTCTGTTTTATTTATGCACATTAATGCACACAGGAAAAATGCCAAGGTTATCCAAGCAATGCTCATTAATCAATAATAGGTCTGTATGAAAAATATTCAATAGTTCTGGTTTGCATGTGCACACTGTGAAGCTGGTGTTAATTCAGGAAAGCAATATTATAAACAGGGTCTTCTCCAAATTCAAGCAGCCTGATTCCTTCCTATTTACTCACTTGTTTAAAATATTATCAAAGCCCTATGTGCTCTATAAATTCCAATCTTCAATCCTTCTACAAACTATCACAAGTGTTGTGCAATTTTAACAAGATACCCTACAGCTCTGCAAATTTGAAAATGAAAAGGATGAGCTGTTCATTTACTATTTCCACGCTATAGCAAAAATTACCCTACAGCTCTACAAACTTAAAAGTGAAAAGGATGAGCTGTTATTAACTATTTCCAACAGCTAGATTCAACCAAATTGCCAATACTGCGCTGCATACTGGAAATCAAAGAAAACATTTAAACTCACGCCATTCCTTAATCTATTTTACAGTCTATTGCTATCTCTCTATCTGCTGGCAATAAAAGGAAGAGTCTAACGCTATTTTGCTATAGGAAGAATGAACAAAAAGAGTCTAGCGCTGTCTCACTATATGCTAGCAAATAGAAACAATATGAAAACTCAGTTTACTTGTAACCTTTCACATAGCAAAACGTGAATCGAATCATCACACAATTCATAAAAACAATAACCCTAAACAATGATCATGGCCATTAACACACAGTCCACGCTGAAACCAAAAAGGGCATCAAATGAAAACTGTTCCTGAGTATATTCAACAAAATAAACCAACTGCAATTAACTAAGAATCTGAAATCATTCATATGAGGAACATTATCAGCATTCTATATAACACTATCAAAGAATAGAGACATTAACCTGTGATTACAAAACACACAAGGCGAAATACCAAGGTTGGTGCTGAAGGGGGCCCTCCCTCAACGCCTTCCAGATCTAAATCGAAAGCTTTAAAGAGAATACACGCTGGTTATATTAATAAAATGGAACATTACAATCTTCTCTCCACATCCTCTGTTCTTAGGGTTTCAAAAGCCCTTTTTATACTAAAGATACAGACTAGGATCAATCATATGACAGAAATTGATCCTCAAACAACTCTACAGGTAACTTGGCACACCTGAGCCAAATAGGGTAGCTCGAATCCCTTTCAAATCTATACAACACTAAAACAAGAAAGCAACAGCTTCTTAATCAACGGCCATCCAAAAACAGCACCTGGAAATCGGTGTAGGTAGTTTGTAAGGCGATGAAAACTCAGGGTAAGCCCAAAGTGTGGATCGAAACCCCCAGATTTGCCGGTGCAGCCATCGTGCCATCGTGAATGTATCCTAGAGCGCTGAAAACCCTGCATAAAAGAAATAACAAGCCATCAATTACCGGATATGTATATATATGTGGAGAATTAAAAAAAACAATTTATGCATGAAATAACCAAAAATATCACTTACCAAGGTTTTTGTTCACGTGGGTCTCCAACCATAAATAAACATGAATAAAATGAATATATTATATGGTGTACCAAGTGTTAGGATAAAAAGCGATGTATTAAACAACTAATAATAGAAGACCAACATCTCCCCCAACCCAAAGATCTTGCAGGTCCCTCTGCAAGAAAGTCTCATACAACCAGATTTGGAATTCAAAGGAAAGTCTGATAGAACTAAAGTCTGATTTTGCAGACTTTACTCATCATTCCCGCATATAGAAGGTCAGATATGCTGATGAACATCGGTGGTGATCAACAATCAAGTGTTCCAGGAGCAAAACTTGCTAGCAGAAGGACTTAATCCAAAGCAAATCACTAGAAAAATACATAAAGCTGATGGCACAAAGCTGAGAAACTCAGCATCTAAAATAGAATAAAGTAGCCCTCATTAATGGCCTTGCCATCCAAAACTCAAAGAAGTAACAATGGCCCAAATCCAAATTCAGGGCCTTCTTGGAAAGTCCATCTACTAGAGAATTATGCTCCCGGAAAATGTGGTTGAAGATCACCTGAGGAGCCATGTGAATCAAAATATCTTATATCTTTGCACCAAGGCATCAGAAAAGAACATCAAATGCCAACAGTCGATTGCCAT
>LPNX010157844.1:171008-216510 GCA_001517045.1 Pseudotsuga menziesii
CGGAAAAATCACCAATGGAGATACCCATTTGCTATCAAAAATGGGATAAATGAAATCTGCATCCAGCAATTTCTACAATTCATCTTTGACAATGTCTTTAAGCGCAGGATTCATTCTTCTTTGTGGCTGTCTTACTGGTCTGATATTTTCCTGCGTATATATGTGATGAATGCATGTGTCGGGGTGAATTCCTTTCATGTCTGTGTAGATCCAGGCAAATGCCCCAGACTGCGCTTTAAGTAAATCAACTAACTGATTTTGCTGGTCTTGTAACAGATTTGCATTAATAAACAAAGACCTCCCTGGGCTAATCTCTATTGGTATAGTTGAAGCTCCAACCTTCTCATCTATGAATAAAACTACTGATGATGAGGTGGCTGAAGGGTAGTACTGTTCTTGAAAATCTTCAGTGAAAACATTGTCTAGGTCAGAGAAGGACTGGGGGAACTCAATACTAGTAGTGGCTGAGACAAATTGTTCTAGGATGTCATCCTCAGTCTGGTCTTCCATCCCCCTAGTTTGACTAATGGACAGCAAGGGTTGTTCCACGTCCTCATCCCCGTAAGGACTCTCTAGCCATAGCATGTTTTCTGATACAGGTTGTGCTGGGGGATAAATAATGAGATTCTGTAGAGAGGTGCCATTACATATAGTTAAAATGCCTTCCCTACAACCTATAAAGGCATTGGCCGTGGCTAACCAGGGCCTGCCTAATATAACAGGATGTTCCCCCATTGGATGTTTAGTTTGGAGTACCAGAAAATCCACTGGATACTCCCATGATGCTACTGTGACGGTAATGTCATCTAAGGCCCCCACAGGTTTGACTGCGCTCCGATCAGCCAACTCCAAAATAGTAGGAGTAGGTCTGAGGAGAGTGTGCAACTGAAGTCTCTGCATGGTGGTCATAGACATGACATTAATGGCAGCCCCCAGGTCAACTAGAGTGTTTCCTATTGGAGTGTCATTGATGCAAATGGTCACCACTGGGTTTCCGGGATTTGCAAATTTTGGGGGTAAGGGACAGTCTGAAATATAATTGGAAAGCTGGCCTAAAACATGTATTGTGGGTGGGTCTTTCTGTTTTCGACCAGGTTTCTTTAAACATAGTTCCCTCACCAGTTTTGAATAGATAGGGACATCTCTAATAGCCTGAAGTAATGGGATCTTGATACAAACATTCTTCAACTCATTTTCCCAATCAAACTGTGAACGAACCACAGGTTTCTCTATTAATAACCTCTCTGGGTAAGGAGGTTTGTCATTCACTTGTGGCTGAGCAGATGATTGGGAATGAGTTCCCAGTGCTTGAGTGTTTTCTGAGGCAATCTGCACTTCTTCTTCCTCTGTAATCTCTTTTTCAGCATTTTCTTCTCCAGTCTCTTCGTGAATAATCACTGCTGGAGGGGTTTTATTTAATGTCCTCCCAGACCTTAATTGAATTTCCTGTAAAGGAGCTGAATGAATTACGTAAGATGGGGCCATATGAATTTCAGCATTATGTACAGGCTGGGAAGGTCTGTTGTTAGGATTTGGGATAGGCTGAGCTGGCAACAACGTAGGTCTAGGTGGGTTTGGGTTTTGGTATTTTTGTGGAACTGGGGGTATGGGAGGAAGTGCAGGTGGTGTAAATCCAGGTAAAAGCTGCTGCATATTTGGGGGCATTGGACAGTAACTAGGAGGGGTGTGTAATGGGGTTGTCTGTTGTGTTCCTCCATAAGGTTGTCCTTGAGGTCCCCCATATGGCCGTCCTCGCCAGCTTTGCTGCCATGGTTGAGTCTGAGTTGGCTGAGAGGGCCAATTTTTCCACATTTGTGGACTCCATGGCTGCTGAGATTGCGGCATAGGATAATAATATGCAGGGTTTGGAAAAACAGGTTCTGGGTACATATTTTGGGGTCTAGGCTGCCAAGGCCTCTTTGGTGCAAAGGATGAATCTATAGGTTCAGCATTAAGCTTGTAAAAAGCTTGCAGCTCTGGTAAAGAAGGGCAATTGTCCGTAGGGTGCGGATCCGAGCAAAGAGAACAGACTGCAATGGTATTAAGAGGGCACTCTTTCAAGGGGTGCCTCTTTCTGCATTTAGGGCAGAATATATGCAATGCTACTATGTCTTCTTCCTCTTGCCGTTTCTTTGTTTTCAATGCATCAAATTGGGAGCTTAAGGTGCCTAAAATGTCAGTTTTAAAATTTTTTAACAGGTTCCCCAATTCAACTCTTGTAATCCCACTGGTTCCTGATGTCCTAGAAATGTGGGAAGGAGCTTCCCTTGTGCTTTTTCCTGCTTTGGCTCTACTCCTAGAGTATTTTCTGCACAGTTCAGTGATCTCCTCAAAATATTTGTGAGATACATCACCTGATGCCATCAGGTTGAGGATTTCCACATATTCCTCCAGAATCCCTTTCAGAAAAAGAGTTATGACCGCATCCTCTTGTAAGGTATTATACTTGGATTTCTGCAGTACAAAGCAGAAACGTTCTAGGAAATCCTCAAGACTTTCTTCTTCATGCTGTTGCATTTTGAAGATGTCATTTTGAGAATCTCTAGGTCCATAGTAATCTCGGTATTTTCTGAGGAAAGCACTCTTCATTTCTTCCCAAGTTCAGATGGTGGACTCCCCCATACTCATAAACCACCTAAGTGCAGCATCTTTAAGGGTGGCTGGAAATAGTTTTAACTTCTGTGCATCCTGTAGATAATTGTAACTCCTGCACAAGATGTCAAACTCAAAGAGAAAAGTATCCGGATCTTCAGTACTTTTCCCATAGAAGGTAGGTAATGAAGATGCTGGGATATTTTTCATGTTGACATTTCGTGCAAGATCTAGAATAGGAAAGCCAAAAGTTGTTTCAGTTCGTACTTCATGTTCTCCTTCTCCCTCCATCTGGTGTCTGGTTTCCTGATCACTCATAACAAGAGGGTTCCTAAACCAGTTGACACCTAACCTATCTCTTCTTGGGGATGGAATGAAATCCCAATGGTCTGGCCTAGGCCAAGATTGAAAATTGAAAGGAAATTCTGTAGTAGATTCTACTTGAGAAACTACCGGATTCTGCGCCTGTCCAAGAAGGGAATTTATTCTTTCTATGTTCACTGTGTCCACCAAGTTGGAGTCTCCCTTTGAAGGTGAAGCTTGTTGGGTCTGTGGGGTTTCTACTGCATGTAACTGTTCACTGAGTATACCCTCAGTTCTTGCTGAGGTGGTCCCTAATTCCACTGAAATTTGTGCGTTATTGTTTTCAATTTCGTTGTTGGTGTTCCTATCCCTAGGGTTAGTGAGGGGGGGGTCTCTGTTTCCAAAAAGATCGAAATGAACCTTAATGAATCTTCCCCTACTATCTCTGAGTCTCATCAAAACAATTACTGAGAATAACAAAACTTTTAATCAAAATAAATTGAAATACCTGTGCCACAATTGGGTTTGAAGGAACCTGTTATGAAATGCGCAAGTTTGCCTTACCAACCCTTCTCCTCCAATTTGGAACAACTAGCCACACCTAAAAACTGTTGTAAAATTAGATTACTGAAATTAAACACACCCAACTTGCAAAAAGGACAACCACACTTGCATGAAATTAAACTACAAAAAAAAAAAAAAATACTCTTTACAGGAAAGATAAACACACTGTTTGCAGTAAAATAAATCAATCATGCAAAGAAAAACAACCACACTTACCAAAAGGAAACAACAAGAATTTGGGGCAACCCACTAAAGTGGATGCGGCAGGCTGTTACACCATGGGAACCCCATAGTGAATTCGTCTTTGCGTCTTAATGTTTCCCCTCCACTTTGTTGTATACTGTTAAAAATATCCTATCTACCTGAACTTCTCTGTCTACAAACAAAAATGAGCAAAATACCAGCTTACCTTGGAGCAACTCCCCGGCAACGGCGCCAAAATGTTGGTCAATTTTAATGTTACTTAATTAACCTCAATTTAATTATCAACCGGGCAATCGTAAACTTTGAGCTGCTACACTATATGTGCAGGCAAGATAGTTCTAAAACATCCCTAATATTTCAGAGAAATTCCACCTACAGCAATCTTTCAGAGAAGTCCTACCTACAGCAATCTTTCAGAGAACAATCTACGGATAAATTAAACAAACCCTACAGCAATCCCTTAAACACTCTACAATCCACACTCAACTACAGTGCTCATAATCTATTCTACAACTGAAAGAGTTTAATAAATAACTATGATCTATTGATCTGAAAAATCCACTATATCCTACGAGAACTAATGCTTCACTCCACACTAATACTGCTAAAATTATTGCCAGAGTAACACCTGAAATCTCTTGACTTTAAATAGTCAACACGCAGCCTGTTATAATGAAGCTTGACTGGTTATTATTATTCAAATATACTCTGTTTTATTTATGCACATTAATGCACACAGGAAAAATGCCAAGGTTATCCAAGCAATGCTCATTAATCAATAATAGGTCTGTATGAAAAATATTCAATAGTTCTGGTTTGCATGTGCACACTATGAAGCTGGTGTTAATTCAGGAAAGCAATATTATAAACTAGGGTCTTCTCCAAATTCAAGCAGCCTGATTCCTTCCTATTTACTCACTTGTTTAAAAGATTATCAAAGCCCTATGTGCTCTATAAATTCCAATCTTCAATCCTTCTACAAACTATCACAAGTGTTGTGCAATTTTAACAAGATACCATACAGCTCTGCAAATTTGAAAATGAAAAGGATGAGCTGTTCATTTACTATTTCCACGCTGTAGCAAAAATTACCCTACAGCTCTACAAACTTAAAAGTGAAAAGGATGAGCTGTTATTAACTATTTCCAACAGCTAGAGTCAACCAAATTGCCAATACTGCGCTGCATACTGGAAATCAAAGAAAACATTTAAACTCACGCCATTCCTTAATCTATTTTACAGTCTATTGCTATCTCTCTATCTGCTGGCAATAAAAGGAAGAGTCTAACACTATTTTGCTATAGGAAGAATGAACAAAAAGAGTCTAGCGCTGTCTCACTATATGCTGGCAAATAGAAACAATATGAAAACTCAGTTTACTTGTAACCTTTCACGCAGCAAAGCGTGAATCGAATCATCACACAATTCATAAAAACAATAACCCTAAACAATGATCATGGCCATTAACACACAGTCCACACTGAAACCAAAAAGGGCATCAAATGAAAATTGTTCCTGAGTCTATTCAACAAAATAAACCAACTGCAATTAACTAAGAATCTGCAATCATTCATATGAGGAACATTATCAGCATTCTATATAACACTATCAAAGAATAGAGACATTAACCTGTGATTACAAAACACACAAGGCGAAATACCAAGGTTGGTGCTGAAGGGGGCCCTCCCTCAACGCCTTCCAGATCTAAATCGAAAGCTTTAAAGAGAATACACGCTGGTTATATTAATAAAATGGAACATTACAATCTTCTCTCCACATCCTCTGTTCTTAGGGTTTCAAAAGCCCTTTTTATACTAAAGATACAGACTAGGATCAATCATATGACAGAAATTGATCCTCAAACAACTCTACAAGTAACTTGGCACACCTGAGCCAAATAGGGTAGCTCGAATCCCTTTCAAATCTATACAACACTAAAACAAGAAAGCAACAGCTTCTTAATCAACGGCCATCCAAAAACAGCACCTGGAAATCGGTGTAGGCAGTTTGTAAGGCGATGAAAACTCAGGGTAAGCCCAAAGTGTGGATCAAAACCCCCAGATTTGTGGGTGTAGCCATCGTGCCATCGTGAATGTATCCTAGAGCGCTGAAAACCCTGCATAAAAGAAATAACAAGCCATCAATTACCGGATATATATATATATATATGTGGAGAATTAAAAAAACAATTTATGCATGAAATAACCAAAAATATCACTTACCAAGGTTTTTGTTCACGTGGGTCTCCAACCATAAATAAACATGAATAAAACAAATATATTATATGGTTTACCAAGTGTTAGGCTAAAAAGCGATGTATTAAACAACTAATAATAGAAGACCAACAGTGATGATAAATTCATAAACCAATTCAAATTTACATTTTTGTTTAGTAATGATGTTGACATAATTCTAAGTTCTAACTAGATGGAACCATTAAAGACATTCATTTTAAACATAAAGGGCAAGTTTTGACACTCTTACGAGAATAAGGATATAACATTACAGCATTTCATAGTGAAGTCATGCACTACAGTTTCTTCATCAGAAGATATAGACCACATGCAAAATGTCATAATTTAAACAATTAGAGAGTCGCAAGAAAATAAGGATGATGATAAACATTTGATAAGATATTGTAAGATAAAGACGATGAAATAAGTTCTTTCAAAAATCATAATCAAACCTGGATTTTGAAAATAAAAAATTAAAACATAAGGAAATATCATTCTTGAAAGTAGTTCAGCTGAAACTACAAATAAACAAACCTTAACTAATCTAATTGAATTAAAACAAAAAATAAAAAGTTGGAACTATAGATAAATAGTCCTTATTGGAATTGATTGAAACTAAAAATAAAAAATTTGTTATTAATAAACCTCTATCAATGAAAGAGCATCCAGAAATTGAGTTCAAGAAACAATTCAATGACAAGTCAAAGTTCACCACTGATGAAGTTGTATGTCAGCCATAAGTTGTTGATATTCCATTGCGCAAATCCAAACTTTCTATCAAGTTCACTTCAATTTCAATGGAATCCAAACTTGCCCAAACATTTGATTCAAATAAAATTTCTAATAAGGATAAACTCAAACTAAAGGAATTGGTATCTTCCAATAAGAAGTTGTTTGACTGGGAGAATTCCAAATGGACGATGAAAAGTAGGAAATTTTGGTAGACCCAAGGGGATGAAAGTAGAAAAAAAACTATGCAAGTCATTGTATGCATATAAATACTATTTTGGAGATGGAAAAAGAGGATGGAAGTAATGTAAGGTTATTTCAAAACATTGTTGAGTGTATCATTTTCAAAGATTGTACTAATATCCTTTAAGGGAAAATATAAATAATATCATCTAAGTATACTCTTTCTTTCCACATTTTTTTAACTTGAATCCAATCAAGAGATCAAGGTAGAGGTGTCCAAAGAGGAACAAAAAATAATCATGGAATCCTTTCAAAAGGAAAAATGATATGGTCTAGATGGATGCATAATTAAATTCCATATGGGGTTTTATAACTCGTTGAAATAACTTCTAAGAGTTACTGAGGAAACTAGTACATATAGTAAGGTACTCAAATCCCTCAACTCTACATTTATCACTCTAATCCTAGAGAATAATTCTCTAACTTATTTTGAATAAGTCAATCCAATTTCATTATTTAATTCCATATACAAATATGACATCAAATATAATAGAAAATAGATTGAAGGTTTTCTTCTTAGAGTTTATGTCCTAAGAACAATTTTTTTCTCGTGGAAAGGAAGATATATGATGTAGTAAGATGGCCATAATAATATTTTCACACTATAAAAATTTAACAAACTTTTAGCAAAGGACTCAAGCTTGATTCTTTTAGGATTTATAGAAGGTGATTTGGTTGTAAATGAAATTAATTCTTGTTGAAAATGGAGTATATATTCCTATGGTTAAATGGATTGTTGGATGCATTTCATTATTATTTTTATAAGTTTTGATCAATGATTATAAATATATATTCTTCTCTCCATATAGAAGCCTCATATGTGGATGCCATTTATCTCCACTATTGTTACTTATAATAGCACAAGGAACTTAGTAGGGTGATTTCAAATAGGAATGGAGCTTTAAGGGGTCGCATTAATGTTAAGTTTTCTTTAAAATATGTTATGTAAAAAACAAAGGATTACTAAAACAAACAAGCACAGTAGAAAACAAAACAAAAATATTTATCCTAGGAAACCCTCACAGGGAAGAAAAACCAACAAAACTTCTTCGATATAGACTTCAACCAAGTACAGTGAAAGACCCAAGAAATAAGACTATACAACTTCCTTCACCTCAGATGGATTATTTCTCCTCTCTCTAGCGAACTTGCTTAACTGCAGACATTATCCAAATGAGGGGCCTAATAACCCAACACGGATGACTTATCCTTGCGTCCAGGTCCAACTTACCTCGGAAGACTCAAAAATACATTTTAATAATACTTTTGTGGGTACTACTAACCCGAATTACAAGGGATTTTTTATCTCAAGAATTTACATGACCAAATACATCAATGACATCCCTAATCGGAGTAACAACGTCTCAAGAAGGGGTAAATAATAATAGGGTGAAAATGCAAAGTTGGGAAACAATTTTATCACAAGGGAGTGAAAAAAAAGGAGTGCATTTGGATGAACACGCGAAAAAAAGTCAACCTAAAACTCTAGTCTGAGAGTTTAGAAAACTCTAGGATGAGAGTTTAAAAAATGCTAGGCCATGAGTTTGACAGTTCAAACTCTCAGCTGAGAGTTTAATAAAACTCTAGGCCGAGAGTTTGAACCAATCACCATGCTGTATTTTTAAAAAAACTAGTCTTGAATGAGAGTTTGAACTAAACTCTTAGCCGAGAGTTTGGAATATATTTTTTTGGCCGAGAGTTCATGGTCAAAAAAACCTATGAAAATATTTGGCATCTTTCTAGAACATACAACTTCAACAAGCCCATGCCCCTGCAAATTTTAAATATTATTTGTCGGACTTGGAAGAAATGGAGTCATCTCTGAATCTAGTTTCCAATGATATAATATTTGTTTCATTTCGATTTGAATTTCTATTTATTAATATATTTTTTTCTAAACCTTATCCCTTAAGAATTTTATTACTTTGAAAATCACCCAAAATGAAAATAGAATATCATAACAAAGAAAACACCAAAAAATTTGAAATATTAGTAGAGATCATAATTTCCTTCTCCTCTTCAAAAGGGTACTTTTAGTTTTTCCAATAAGAGTCACACTAAAAATAAAATTGAATCTCACTAGCGTGTGTTGATAATGCACCATTTTCAGAACTTATGATGTTTCAATAAATAATAATAAATAGTTCTCAAGTCCAAAAAACCTCAAAAGATAGTCCATGCACAAATGTAGTGTGTGTAGATTATGAACATACATTGTTTTACCTAAAATGAATAACCATCTCTCAAAAAACTAGTGCGCATGTTGGTCACTCATTATCCATACCTAAAATTTTCAAGTATATGTTGTTGGTGGGCACCAAATTTTTCCCGCAATATGTCCATAAAAAACATTTAAAAAAATACGAGTATAAAGATAATTCAATTCTCTAAAAAATTTGTGTTTACTTCAAGTTTAATTTCCTAAGGGATATATGTGTTTGAAGAGGTCGAAGTTGAAAAACATAAAATTGAGTACTTTTGTTTGTCAAAAACAAGCCAAAAGTGCTACCCAATTTCGCATTTTCACCCAATAATAATACAAAATAGAATATATTATGCAGTTACATTTCTTTAACACTCCCTCTTAACAAGGAAGGTATTCTATAACACAACAATACATTTGTACAACTGACTGGTAATTCTATACATCATAGGAATTTTTTCACAATTATGTCATCATCATTGTCCATGTAATATTGTCATCACAGAGCATTGCATGTCACTGCATCATCAAAAGCATCACATATTGTCACATCATCACAAGCATCACATCTCGTTGCATCATCACGAGCATCACAACTCATCGCATCATCACGAGCATCGCATCTCGTCGCATCATCACGAGCATCACATTATCATGAGCATCACATATCAAGCATCCCATCTCGTTGTATCATCGTGAGCATTTCATCCCATCACATCATCTCAGGTATCCTAATCCTGCACATTACTTGCAATGCTACACATATAACCACAACACAACATCACAAATTAATGTGAAATCACCCACAACATCAAGAATGTTGGAATCTCATGACCTGCAAATGAATGAAAGACCACAATGTCTACAAATGAATGTCAAGCCACAACATCTACAAATTAATGTAGGACCACAATGTCTGCAAATGAATGCCAGACCACAATGTTTGCAAATGAATGTGGGACCACAACATCTACAAATTAATTCTAGAACACAACATCTACAAATGAATGCAAGACCACAACGTATGCAAAAGAATTCCACACCACAAAATCCAGAAATGAATGCAGGACCACAATGTATGCAAATTTATTCCATACCACAACATCCACAAATGAATGCAGTAACACAATGTCTGAAAATGAATTCCATACCACAACATCTGCAAATGAATGCACAAACACAACATCTACAAATGAATGTTAGACCACAACATTCACAAATGAACGCAGGACCACAATGTCTGGAAATCAATTCCAAACCATAACGTTCGCAAATGAATACAAGACCACAATTCTTGCAAATGAATTCAGACCACAATGTATGCAAATGACTGCAGGACCACAATGTCTGCAAATGAATGCCATACCACAATGATATCTATAAGCACTCAAATTTGCACTGCCATCACATCTAAACTGAGCTTCCATCACATACTTAATAAAAATCTCATCATCACTCCCTCTTTCTAGGGAGGTCCTTCCAAACTACACCAATCTTATCTCTAAAATATTCAAAATTCACACAAGACAGAGGCCTAGTTAACACATTTGCAACTTGTTCCTCTGTAGGAACATATTGAATTTGTATGTATCCTCTTTGAACCATATCCCATATTTAATGATACTTTATCTCTATGTTATTTGACTTATCATGGAACATCTAGTTCTTTATTAACTTGATGTAACTCTAGTTTTCATAATAGATATCACTTGCATCCATCTGAGTATCAAACAATCCTTTCAATAACTTGTGAATCCATACTACTTCGCTACATGTTGCAATGTATTCATCCTCTGTTGTAGTGAGTGCAACACTGGTATGCTTTCTAATAATCCATGAGATCAAACTTGATCCAAAACTGAAACAACATCCTGAATTTCTCTTTCTATCTTCAGTACTTCCTTCCCAATCTAAATCAGTGTAGCCACATAATGTGAACTCACAATCAGCTACATATGTGAGGCCACAATACAATGTACCCTTTAGATACCTCAACAATGTTATTTTTTTATAATTTAATCAATATGATCTAGGATCTTACCTGAAAGAATAACATGCAAAGCAATAATCACAAGAGACAAGAGACACAAAGAGTTTCCCTTTAGGAAACCATAAATGAGAAAACCCTGCAACTTCCTCAAAGATAGAATGAGCACCAACGGAAAAAGTAAAACCCAAAAACACAAATATGATCTCTGACAATTTTTCTCTCTCTCACTTGTGCGAGCTCCTCTACTCTCACTCATGCGCTACAGTTGAGTGAGTGTGTGTGACAAATAGAGAGTCTCACTCTCTATTTATAGTTGTTTTCCACTTGAATTTTACTCTTACAGGGATGACCTCACTAGGAGAGTCTAATAACCCTAATACCACTCAACTTTGGGGACTATTGCCCTGACTTAGAATGGAGGGTTAACCTCAATGACTTTACATGACTTTATTATATTAATGACTCTCTCCTGATTGGAAGAAAAAACATCACCGTCGGGGTACAATGAAATACAATATAAAATATACAAGTGAATACATTCTAAAGTTACAAATACATCAACACTCCCTCTTAACTAGGGAGGTATTATATTGACAAAGTTAATTAGCACAAGTCTTCATTAATGGATCATCATCAAAGCTAGATCATCATCAAGGCTGGATCATCATCAAAGTTGGATCATCATCAAAGTTGGATCTTCATCATTGGTGCTTCCTCTATCCCAAGAAAATGGTGCTATCTCTCAAATCTAATCATCATAGGAAGTTCTATAGAGCCAGCCTTGTTGGATGTAGGCCTAGCCTCCACGTAGGTATTCACATATTCAGCACTTATATCTGACCATGGGAGGAACCAATCCTCTCACCAAGTCGGAAAGTCACAGCACTTACATCTAACCATGGGAGGAACCAATCCTCTCACCATGTCAGAAAGGCACAGCACTTCATCTGACCATGGGAGGAACCAATCCTCTCACCATGTTAGGAAGGCACAACACTTACATCTGACCATGGGAGGAACCAATCCTCTCGCCATGTTAGAAAGGAACAACACTTACATCTGACCATGGAAGGAACCAATCCTATCGCCATGTTAGAAAGTCACAACACTTACATCTAACCATGGGAGGAACCAATCCTCTCACCATGTCATAAAGGCATAGCACTTACATCTGACCATGGGAGGAACCAATCCTCTTTCCATGTCAGAAAGGCACAACACTTACATCTGACAATGGGAGGAACCAATCCTTCCACCATGTCAGAAAGGCTCCAACACTTGCATCTGACCATGGGAGGTGGAACCTGCCACCATGTCAAAAAGGCTCATGGACTCATCACTTACCCTAGAAAGGAACCTCGACTTGGATAACACCAAGATTCTCTTTTGAAGTACTCAAACTTCACTATGGCCATTTATAGCATAGAATCACATTAGGGTTGATTATTTCCAAGGATAACCTGTGAGCTTCTCTAGCATTGATTGCATCCAAGGACAACCTATAGGATTGTTTACGTCTGAGAAACCTATGAGCTTTACCAGGATCTTATGCTCAGACAACCTATCTCACCGGCTATACTAGAACTCCCTCTTTTCATAGATCTCTAGTTGGATCACAAACTGGAGCTTCACTGCTCCTCTCTATACCATATCCCTGATATAATGATATTCGATCTCGATATGCTTCGACTTTTCATGGAACATCAGGTTCTTCAATAAATTCACACAACTCTGGTTTTCAAAATATATACAAATAGGTTCCTTAGCCACACTTCCTTACAAATAGACGAGTAAGCTACAGCATACTCTACTTCAGTTGTACTCAGTGCCATGTAGAACTGCTTTCTACTAAACCAAGAGATCACACTTTATCCCATACTGAAGCAGCACCTCGAAGTGCTCTTCCTATTAATGGCACTTCCTGCCCAATAAGAATCGACATAACCAAGCAGGTTAGTCTTTTGATTTACTTCATACTTGATCCCATAATCAACAGTACCCTTCAAGTACCTCAAAATATGCTTTGTAGCAATCAGGTGAACATGCCTTGGATCCATCAGGAAATGGCTCAATGTTTTCATAGTAAAGAAAATATCTGGTCTCATGTTCGTCAGGTACATCAATGACCCAATCATCTGATGATACATCGTAGCATCAACCGACTCTGATCAAGCATCACTTAATAGCTTCAAGTTCGATGCCATAGGTGTGGTCATGGCCTTGCATTTCATCATCCCGAACCTCTTTAGGATATCTACTGCATACTTCCCTTGTCCTAGGGAGATTCCATCCGTACTTTGCCACACCTCCATGCCTATAAAGTAGTGCACCATACCCAATTATTTCATCTTGAACTCGGTCGCAAGTCTTCTTCTTGCAACTTTAATGAGTTCCACTTTTTCTATCAGGCACAAGTCATCAACATATAATAGGAGTATCACTGGTATTCGACCTTCAACCTTGAAGTAAAGGTTGGAATACACTTTACTCTCAATAAATCCTAGAGCCATCAATAAGGTGTCCAACCTGTCATACCATGTCGAATCTCAGGATCTTCTGCAATCACTCCCTTTGAAGTGGATCATCATTGTCCCTCTTCCTTGTGTACTCTATGCATTTTGTACTGGAGTGACAAGTAGCTTCCTCTGCTACTAATATTCTATGTATCCATCTTAGGTCACTAGATACCAAGAGCCTCTATCTTGAACCTTTTCAAAAGTTCTTCTCGCACCCATATGTGGTCTTTTCATCTTCTATAGGCTTTCATCTTCAACCTTATGGAAAAGGTTAGTATTTTCATTACTCTAGGTGATCTCCAAGCTCCTCATTTATGTGTTATCCCATGGGTTCCTTCTGAGCTCATAGAAGGCCTTTTTTAATTTGCACACATCAATCTGACTGTCATGTGTCTCGACTTCCAGTGGTTGCAAATGTCTCTTCATAGTCTATGCCTTCTTCCTGTGAGAAGCCTCATGCTACAAATATTGCCTTGTATCCTATAAAGGTTTCTGCCTAATGCATGTTGGACCTTGTAGATGCATATGTAATATACTATAGACTTATCTTCAGGTCTTCGAGATTGCATTCCAGTCATCATTCTTCATTTTGGATTATTAGAGTGAATCTTGAATTGTTGTCACTTGTTCTTTTGAACAAGTCTCATCCTTGTTTTCTTGTAGGTGATTGTACGTGATATTTCCTACAAGTCAAATGCATTATTTGTATGGTTAGAAACATTTCATAAGGCATATTCATAATGGAAAATTATTATGCATAAAGATATAATCATGTAACTATTTTATCCAATACAACATTCATCCATATCTCACAGAAACTTTCTAGATGTCTTCCATCTCTACCTTGACATCATTGAGATTGTGAACTAATCCAATATGTCAGGAAAGAGGTTTTATTCTAGATAAGTAGTGTTATATTTTTATCATTTAAGAAATATGATCTTAGGATCTTATCTGAGAGAATAACATGCACAACAATAATCACAAGAGATAAGAAAAAAAAAGAGTTTTCCTCGGGGAAACCATAAAGGGCAAAACCTCACAACTTCCTCAGAGATAGAATGAGCACCAATGGAAAAAGTAAAACCCAAATACAGAAATATGATCTTCGGCAATTGTTCTCTCTCTCACTTGTGTGAGCTCCTATTCTCTCACTCATGTGCTACAGTTGAGTGAGTGTGTGTTTCAAATAGAGAGTCTCACTCTCTATTTATACTAGTTTTCCACTTGACAATTACTTACCAGGGCCGTATTCACTAGGAGAGTCTAATAAACCTAGTACCCATCAACTATGGGGACTATTTCCCCGACTTACAATGGAGGGTTAACCTCTATGACTTTACATGACTTTATTATATTAATGATTCTCGTGATAGGAACATCAGGGTACAATGAAATAAAATATAAGACATATAGGTGAATACATTCTGAAGATACATCAACACTCCCTCTTAACTAGGAAGGTATTCTCTTGACACATTTCATCAGCACAAGTCTTCGTCTCTGGATCATCATCAAAACTGGATCATCATTAAGCTGTATCATAATCATCATCACTACTCCTGCTATCTCAAGCAAATGGTGTTGTCTATAAATTCTACTCGTCATAGGAAGTTCTACAGAGCCATCCCTTTTTCATGTTGGTTGTAGTCCTAGCCTTCATGTAGGTCTTCATCTTGTATAGAACTTATATCTAACCATGGGAGGAACAAATCCCACAACCATGTCAGAAAGGATCTGCACTTACATCTAACCATGTGGGGAACACATCCCGCAACCATGTCAGAAGGGCTCTGCACTTACATCTGGCCATGTGGGGAACACATCCCACAACCATGTCAGAAGGGATCTGCACTTACATCTAACCATGTGGGGAACACATCCTACAACCATGTCAGAAGGACTCTGCACTTACATCTGACCATGTGGGGAACACATCCCACAACCATGTCAGAAGGTGTCTACACTTACATATGACCAGGTGGTGAACACATCCTGCAACCATGTCAGAAGGGATCGGTACTTACATCTGACCATGTGGGGAACACATCCCGCAACCATGTCACAAGGGATCTACACTTACATATGATCATGTGTGGAACACATCCCGCAACCATGTCACAAGGGCTCATCACTTACATCTAACCATTTGGGGAACACATCCTGCAACCATGTCAAAAGGTATCTGCACTTACATATGACCATGTGGGGAACACATCCCGCAACCATGTCAAAAGGGCTCAACACTTAAATATGAACATGTGGGGAACACATCCTATAACCATGTCAGAAGGGATCTACACTTACATATGACCATGTGGGGAACACATCTTGAAACCATGTCAGAAAGGCTCTTGGACTCATCACATCTCCTTAGAAGGAACTTTGATCTGGAGAACACCAAGCTTGTTTGTGAAGTACTCAAACTTCACTCTGGACATTTCTAGCAAAGAATCACATCAGGGTTGATTACGTGCAAGGATAACCTACAATCTTCGCCAAGACTAATTACATCTGAGGATAACTAAAGGACCATTTACGCATGAGTATCCTACGAGCTTTGCCAGGATTTTATGCTCAGACAACCTGTCTCACTAGCTATGCTATAACTCCCTCTTTCGAGAGATCTCGATCTGGATCACATAATGGAGCTTCACTGCTCCTCTCTAAATCATACAAAAATGCAAGTCATATCAATCAAATCAAATAGTAGTTTTCAAAAGAAACATACTAATTCCCAAATAGTTGAGCACGTGGCAACATATTTTTCCTCGTATTTTCTCAGCGCCATGTAGGACTCCTTCCTCCTAAACCAAGAGATCACACCTGATCTCATACTAAAGCAACACCTCAAAACTTCCTATCAATGGCACTGCCTGCCCAATCTGAATCCACATAACCCTCTAGGTTAATCATCTGATTCGCTTCATATTTGAGCCCATAGTCAACTGTACTCTTCAGGTACCTCACTGCATGCTTTGCAACCATCAGGTGAACATGTCTAGGATCCATCAAGAACTGGCTCAATGTGTTCACAGCAAAGGAAATATCTAGTCTCATATTCGTCAGCTACATCAAGGATAGACTCTGACGAAGAATCACTCAATAGCTTCATGTTCTATGCCATAGGTGTGGTCATGGCCTTTCATTCCATCATCTTGAACCTCTTCAGGATATCCACTGCATAATTCCCTTGTCCCAAGGAGATTCCATCCACATTCTATGACACCTCCATGCCTATAAAGTAGTGCATCATATCCAAGTCCTTTATCTCGAAATCGGCATCAAGTCTTTTGTCTGCAACTTTAATGAGTTCCTCTTTTCTGTCACGAACAATTCATCAACATATAATAGGAGCATCACTGGTCTTCCACCTTCAAACTTGAAGTAAAGGTTGGAATCCTCTTTACTCTCAGTAAATCCTAGAGCCATCAGTAATTTTTCTATCCTGTCATACCATGTTGAACCTCAAGATATTCTACAGTCACTCCCTCTGAAGTGGAGCATCATTCTCCCTCTGCCTTTCGTACTCTATGTATTGAAACATTCTCTATTAGAGTGACAAGTAGCTTCCTCTGCAACTGATATTCTATGTATCCATATAGGGTCACTAGATACAAAGATTCTATATCTTGGACCTTTTCAAAAGTTCTTCTCGCATCCATCTGTGAGCTTCTCATCCTCTTTAGGATTTCATCTTCAACCTTGTAGCAAAGGTTAACATATTCATCACTCTAGGTGATCTTCAAGGTCCTCATTTATGTGTTATCCCATGGGTGCCTTCTGAGCTCATACAAGGCCTTTGTTAATTTGCACACATGAGTCTTCCTACCATGTGTCTCAACTCCCAGTGGCTGCAAATGTCTCTTTGTAGTCTATGCCTTCTTTCTGTGAGAATCCTCGTGCTATGAATCTTTCCTTGTATCCCATGATGTTTTTGTCTACTACATGTTGGATCTTGTAGATCCATATCGAAGATACTACGGACTTCCCTTCAGGTCTTCAACATCACATTATAGTCAGCATTCTTCATTTTGGATTATTAGAGTGAATATTGAACTGTCGTCACTTGTTCATTGGAACAAGTCTCATCCTTGTTTTCTTGTAGGAGATTGTACATGATCTTTCCTACAATTCAAATGCATTATTTGTATGGTTAGAAACATTTCATAAGGAATATTCATAATGGTAAATTCTTATGCATAAATATATAATCATGCAACTATTTTATCCAATACAACATTCATCCATATCTCACGGAAACTTTCTAGATGCCTTCCATCTCTGCCATGACATCATTGAGATTGTGCACTAATCCAATATGTCATCAGAGAGGTTTCATTCTACATAAGTAGCAATAGAGAGTTGTATAGAACCATGAGCTACTTACCCATTACATGCATATTAGTAGTATACTGTCATTAATGCAAACATTCTAATGATGCATAACACATCAACTAAATATAAATAAATGCATAACCAATTAATATCATGAAATGGAAATTGAACACTTATCTTTATTTGTTTCATGGGTAGACTCCTTGTTTTAGATTCATCATCTTCTTCATTCATAACAGCATCATTTCTTATCCAAATGCTAAGATGGATAAGAGGTTCTTCAAGAATTGAGTTCTTCATATTCCTCATTTCTTGAGGGATCTTTTTTGAATCGTGAGCGCTTGATCTTCAGTTGCTCCCATCTTCTCTTCTCTTATTATGAGTTGAGATTCTTCTTGTGTGCACTCTTTCCAAATTTTGTTAAAGGTAATCACTTCCTTCTGGTACACATTCCTCAAATGAATGAATCCCATGATCCTAGGAGGCCATTCAAGGTGGTTATCACAATTTCTGCATTCTCTACTTCTTCATCCACTGCTTCAAGTTGTTCTTTGATTTGAGAGACCCTTGTAAAGTATNTATGGATCTTTGCATTCTTCAACTGGTTTCTGAAATTCATCTTCTGGTTTATGTTCTTCCCCTCAAATAGCTTGGTTAAGGAATCAAACATCTCTTTAAGTGTCTTAGGGATGACACATGTGGTATAAGGTGATCCTTGATTGAATCAGAAATGATCATCTTTTCCTTGACCAAGTTCTTCTTGTGTAAGGCTTTATCCTCATCTCCCTTTGGAACTGGAACCTCTCCACTTATGTAGGTGTCCAATTCATTTCTGATTTGAGGTGTCGATCCTAGTTCCATATCTGGTTGATCTAGGGTTTGTTAGAGAAAACATAATTTTCAAAAATTGGAATATTTCTGATCTGATTGGATAGATATATGTGCCTCCTGAAGGCGAGCTAAGCAGCATACTCATTTTCCCAAAACTGTGACCAGAACTACAAAATATCTAATGCCCTAGTTTTCTTCAATTTCTTCTACAGAATTTCCTGATATTGTTTATGCAATATATCTTAAATTAATGTTCCTATGTGTCTGAAAATTCACACTGATGTAGCCTCATCTGTCCTATTTCCAACACTATAGGTTTGAGAAGAATTGGTTTCACCAATTGGGACTTATGATATTTTTCCCAAGGTGACTTATTTCAGGACTATTCAGCATAGTGAACTTGTACAGACTTCCACGTGTCATTGTTTCACCTTAGGGGTCTAAAACTTTTACCAAATAAAGCACAGTTTGTGCCCTATATGTAACATCTTGATCAATTTCATTTGGACATTCGTAGCCTGAGATATAGCAATTTTCTCTAGGTGTCCTATTTAGGGATGAATTTAGGGAGAGGCTGGAACCCTGATTTGGAGGAATCATATCTCCCAGAATATAGTGAATATAAGGCTGAAACATTTACACAGGGTACATCAAGATTTTATATTTGGCCTATAAAATTTTCAGCTCCTGATCCTTCTCCAATATCGAGATATAGAGAATGCACCAAAATGACTAGTTTTAGTCTTTTAGGGTTTTCTAGTCTGGGGTCAAATTAGGATTTGACTTTCCCAGATTTTTACCCAACCAAAAATTTTGATCTTGGTCTCTAAATTTATATTTTGAGGAGAGAAATCCTATGCTGGGTTCACTCAAAAATTCCTCTTCTGTGAAAATCCCTAATTTCTTACAGCAGTGACAAGTCAAAAACTAAAAATGCTCGGAATCAAATTCTGCTTCGATAGAAAGATACGCCCTTCAATGGAGAGTTATCCTAGCCTATTTTTGTTGATGATCTATGGAGGGAGACCCAAAAAATAAGAATCCCTAGCTTCTACAGCTACACAATTTCTTCTTCTTAGGTTAGCTCTAATACCATGTTATATTTTTATCATTTAAGCAATATGATCTTAGGATCTTATCTGAGAGAATAAGATGCACAGCAATAATCACAAGAGACAAGAGACACAAAGAGTTTGCCTCAAGGAAACCATAAAGGAGAAAACATCGCAACTTCCTTAGAGATATAATGAGCACCAATGGAAAAATTAAAACCAAAATATAGAAATATGATCTCCGATAGTTGTTCTCTCTCTGACTTATGCGAGCTCCTCTTCTCTCACTCATGCGCTACAGTTGAGTGAGTGTATTTTTCAAATAGAGAGTCTCGGTCTCTATTTATACTAGTTTTCCACTTGACAATTACTTACCAATGCTGACTTCACTAGGAGAGTCTAATAACCCTAGTACCCCTCAATTTTTGGGACTATCTCCCCGACATACAATGGAGGGTTAACCTCTATGAATTTACATGACTTTATTATATTAATGATTATCCTGATAGTAACATTGGGATACAATGAAATAAAATATAAGATATACAAGTGAATACATTTCAAAGTTACAAATACATCAAAAAGTAGCAATGGAGAGTTGTATAGCACCATGGGCTACTTACTCATCACATGCATATTAGTAGTATGATTTCATTAATGCAAACATTTTATCATGCAAAACACATCAACTAAATATAAACAAATACATAACCAAACAATATCATGAAATGACAATTGAATACTTATCTTTATTTGTTTCGTGGGTAGAATCCTTCTTCAGCCTTCAACTTCATCATATTCTTCATTCATAACGACATCATTTTTTATCCAAATTCTAAGATGGATAAAAGGTTTTTCAAGAATTTATTCATTCATATTCCTCATCACGTGAGGGATCTTCTTTGAATCGTGAGAGCGTGATCTTCAGTTGCTCCCATCTTCTCTTCTCTTATTATGAATCAAGCTTCTTCTTGTGTGCACTCTTCCCAAATTCTGCTAAAGGTAATCACTTCCTTCTGGCACACATTCCTTGAATGAATGAATCCCATTACCCTAGGAAACCATTCAAACTAGTTATAACAATATCTTATTCTTCTTCGATTGCTATAGCATAGCATCGAACACTTATTTTTGGTGTCGTCAAGGATGAAATATGAGGAATAAGATGATCTTTAATAGAATCTAAAATTATTTTATTGGATCTATCCTTAGCCTCATCTCCCTCTAGATCTTACAACTTCCTTATTCAAATATTGTTCCAAGTCAATTTCTTCAATGATCACGGAGTTTCGATTTGTGTCTGTCCTGGTTCCAGATCTGGCTAATATAGGGTTTGTTAGAGAAACCCTAATTTTCAAAACTTGGAATATTTCAAATCTGATTGTATAGAAATATGTGCCTCCTGAAAGGGAGTTGAGCAGCATACTCATTTTCCCAAAACTGTGATCAGAACTGCAAAATATCTGATGCCCTAGTTTTCTTCAATTTCTTCTACAGAATTACTTGATATTATTTATGTGGTATCTCTACAAGTACTGCTCCTATATGTATGAAAATTCTCACTGATTCATCCTCATCTATCCTTTTTACAACACTGCAAGTGGGAGTAGAATAGGTTTCACCAATTGGTATTTATGAGAGTTTTCCCAAGGTGACTTATTTTAGCATAGCGAACTTGTACAGATTGCCACATGTCACTATTTCATCTTCGAGGTATGAAAAATTTAGAACAGAAATTAAATTTCATTCACTATCTAGAATATCTTGCGAAATTTAATTTCCGCCTTAGTAGCCCGAGATATAGCAATTATCCAAACATGTCGTGTTTAGGGATTAATCCTGGGAGAGGCTGGAACCATGATTTGGAGGAATCATATCTCCCAGAATATAGCGAATATGATGCTGAAATGTTTACAAAGGGTACATCAGGAATTTATCTTGGGCTTGTAAATGTTTTGGCACCTAATCCTTCTCCAATATCGATATATAGTGAATGCACCAAAATGACTATTTTTAGTCTTTTAGGGTTTGTCTGGTCCGACGTCAAATTAGGGTTTGACTTTCCTAGAGTTTTACCCAATCAAAAATTTTGATCTTGGTCTCTAAATTTTGATTTTGAGGAGGGTAGAAATCCTATGTTGGGCTCACTCAAAAATTCATCTTCTATGAAAATCCCTAATTTCCTACTGTAATGGCAGTTCAAAAACTAAAAATGCTCATAATCAGATTCTGCTTTGATAAAAAAGATGTGCCCTTAAATGGAGAGTTATCCTAGACTCTTTTTGGTGATGATTTGTTGAGAGAGACCCAAAAAGTAAGAAGCCCTAGATTCTGCAACTGCACAGTGTATTCTTCTCAGGTTAGCTCTGATACCATGTTATATTTTTATCATTTAATCAATATGATCTAGGATATTATCTAAGAGAATAACATACACAGCAATAATCACAAGAGACAAGAGACATAAAGAGTTTTCCTCAGGGAAACCATAAATGAGAAAACCCCACAACTTACTCAGAGATAGAATGAGTACTAATAGCAAAATTAAAACACAAAGATGATCTCTGACAACTGTTCTCTTTATCACTTGTGCGAGTTCCTCTTCTCTCACTCATGCACTACAGTTGAGTGAGTGTGTGTGACAAATAGAGAGTCTCACTCTCTATTTATACTTGTTTTCCACTTGAATTTTATTCTTACAAGGAAGACCTCACTAGGAGAGTCTAATAACACTAATACCCCTCAACTGTGTGGACTATTTCCTCGACTTAGAATAGAGGGTTAACCTCAATTACTTTACATGACTTTATTATATTAATGACTCTCCCGATTCGAGGAACAAACATCTTCATTGGGGTACAATGAAATACAATATAAAATATATGAGTGAATACATTCTGAAGTTACAAATACATCAACAATCACATATCTTGCTACAACTAGGTGAACGTGTCTGGGTTCCACCATATACTAACTCAAGGTGTTTACAGTAAAGCATATATATGGTCTTATATTTTTCAAGTAAACTATTGATCACATAATTTTTCTATATAGTGTGACATCTACTCTTTCTGAAGAGCCATCATTCATGAGCTTTAGGGTTTTCACCATCGGAGTATTCATTTCCTTACAATCCAACATCCAAAATATTTTTAGGATCTCAACTGCATATTTTCCTTGGTTTAGGAAAATATCTTCTAGGAACTGCCATACTTCGAGACCTAGAAAATAATGCATGATGCCAAGGTATTTCATTTAAAATTTTGCCACAAGCTTGTTCTTACATCTATTGATGAGATTCTCCTTTCCTATAAAAAATAAATCATCTACATACAATAGTAATATCATGAATTTGCCATCGTCAACCTTAAAGTAAAGGTTGGAGTCTGCTTTACTTTTGGTAAATCCAAAGCTCATTAGGAAGCCATCAATTTTTATGTACCATGCTGTGGGTTCTTTCTTAATCCATATAATTATTTCTTTAGTCAGCACACATATGTTTTCTTATCATGTATCCCAAAACCTGGAGGTTTTTCAATGCACACTTCTTCTATGACATTGTTTAGAAAGGTTGTATTTGCATCCATTTGATGTAACTTCCATTTCATTTTGGAAGCCAAAGAAAGAATGGTTTTGATTGAGGTATATCTAGATACTACTACAAAATTCTCTTCATAATCAATCCATTCCTTTTGATAGAATCCTCATGCGACAAATATTGCTTTGAACTTTTCAATACTACCACCAGTTGAATGCTTTGTCTTAAAAATCCATTTTGAAGAGACTACTTATTTATCCTTCGGTCTTGGAACTACTTCCCAAACATATTTTTTTAAGATATATTTATATTATTCGATCATGGATTCCATCCATTCCATGTTCTTTGAGTCTTCTTCAAAACATTTAGGTTCTTCCTCAACAAGGTTACACATTGATTCTACGTAATTGGACTAGAGTCTTGGTTGTTGACACACACCTTGTTGACATGGCATCAGTCCACAGATCTGTTGATACTCATCACCACAAACTCCCTAAACATAGGCCCAGATAGGTTTTACCCTACCCAATGACACCTGCAAATCATATGCAGTCTCACCCCAGATTTCTAAGGGAGGGCTATAAGAACCACGTTTCCGCGGATGGAATAGTACTTCCACACTATCTCTTCCTCTGTCACAACGTCACTTGGAGATATATGTTTTAAGCATATTTTTCATCATATCTACTTAACATTAATTATATCTACCTATTATCAGCATTCACAATCATTTGTATTCATATTTTAGATCGAAATGGATGTTGCGATAGCATATTTCAGATCAACTCAAAATTACATGAATAAATACATCAACATGTATTAACCCAATGAACCCTGTAAGGATTCGCATCATTTAAATTCAAGCATATAAATTCATAAATCACATCCTCATATAGTTCACAAGATTCACAGAAAAAACATGCACAAAAAAAAATTGCATCATCAAAATCATCTTCATATTATTCCCAAAACACATCGCAAAAGACAAGCATACCTTGGTCAATTAGCCTCAGACCATAAATACATTCATCGACAGGTTAGTTCACTCATAACATAACTAATTGAATGATATACCAAGCATATCCTCCTCAGTGATGATTCTATTTAAAATTCAAATAATATTTATAGGCTTTCTAAGAAATTACAAAAATGATCCACATAACTGAGTTCCTAAATAAATTGACCAAAATTGTTAGGATTATTAATCATCCCTTGTCCAATTTGGTCATATGTCTAAATTAGGAGTCATGTCTAAATTGGGAGTCCTTCCAGTCTATTTTTAGACACTAGCACCATTGGGTCCACTTGGCCTGATTGGGGCACTTCTTCCAGTTACTAAAGTGTGGGGAACACTAATTGAGGCCTACTACCACCAATTTCACTTGCATGCATTAGTTTAGGAGCCTCCTAGATCAATCCCTACAAATTAGGAGACACTGGGAGTTTTGATACCAACTAAGGTCAGTTGAGTTGAGTTGGTGACTAGTCAAGCTCAGTTAGGAGTCAGTTACATTCATTTCTAGTCCTCTACATTCAGTTAGCGCTAGGTTTTCATGGATGCATGTAGGAGAGGCGCATTTCTCACCTACCATAGTCATTTAAACTGAGTTAACATTGAATTAGACACTTGAGTTGTGATTTAGAACTTTGATGAACTCCGATAATGATTTAGACAAGGTCATTTAACCATTCAGTCAAGTAGAGTCAAACCAATTCGAATTTACTCACATAGGATTTCAAAATGCATGAGGCTATTTAGCGATTGTACTTCATTCTAATTATTATCTAATTACTTTTTTATTAATGAAAGCTTTCATAGTTGCAAGCGATTTTTGCACTGTTTCATTCTTCAATTACTAAGTAAATTGTGTGATCTATCTTGTGAGTTTTTTGTTGATCCATAGATCTATGTACTCAATTTAATATGGTATCAGAGCCTCAGTAGGACAAGGCACTTCTCCTACTACAGATCCATACTTGGATCCCAAAAAAAATGAGCAAATTTGCTCCTTCCAGTACTGCACCAGAAGCGGGGAATTTACCACTTAATATCCCAATTAAAGGAATTGTTGATCAAGCTTGCTTGATCAACCATGCTGGGTGTGATGAAAATTCCAAAAGTGCAGAATGTTGACCTTATTTTTTCTATTTGATTGTGTGATTTACATGTTTATCAGTCTCCTTCACTGCATTCGCTACAAGCAGCTCAGTCTCCTTCGCTGCATTCACTACAGTATCTTAGTCCTCTTCTTTGCATTCTATATGGACCCTCCAATGGAGTAGCTCACTTCCTTCAACTACCACCAGTGGAATGAGGACATGGAGACATAGCTTTGCTCCAAGAAGCTCTTCGGACTCATAATGGAGACATAGGCAGAGAAAATTCTTAATCATGACAAAGAAAAGTACTGGAATAGGATTGATGAAGCCTATGGATGATTGTGCCTCTAAATATATTGAGATTTTCTCTTCCACATCAAGGGATTGAAGACTCCCAAGGAGACCTAGGATAATATTGCTTCTTTATTTGATAAGAAGGATGATCTGAGGGTTTATCAGCTACAGAATTAGTTGATCTCTCTTCATCAATCCAACTTTGAAACACTAAGTGACTTATTCACAAAATTCAGGAACCTGATATTCCAGTTGAAGCTATGCAAGGTTGAGAAGGAGGATGATCAAATCATCCTTACCATTCTCTCAAAACCCAGTGTAGACTACTCAGTCTTTGTATCAACCTTTCATTTGGTGAATCTCACCACTCCAAATTGGAGGATTCCCACTCTTGATTCTTTCATTGAATCTCTCACTCATGAGCATGACAAGTTAATCCAAATATTCTAGAGATAAAGGAATGGTTGCAGGAGGACCTAAGGTATCGAATGATAAAGGGAAGCAAAAGGATGAGTCTCATGTAAAGAAAGAGCAGTCAAATGATCCTTTAGGTTCGAAGAGAAGCAATAAGAATGGAAAAGGAAAGACCCTTTGTTCCTACTGTGGAAGGGGATTTCATCTAGAAAGATATTGTATGTGAAGACAAAATGATGAAATGACTCTTCTTCTGAAGAAACATAACATTACTGCACCTGTGAGCACAAGGAACGATGACCACACATAAGAAACTGAAGAATACTTCGAAACATGTCATGCATTGAAGGCTAGTTGTTCAACCGCACATGCCTTCCTCATTGATTCTGGAGATTCCAATCATATGGTTGCATCCAGGGAATCATTCTCTTCCTTGCCGTCTTTTGATGTTCCTAGTATTCAGATGGGAAATAACAGTAAATATAAAACCAAGGGGAAGGGCTCTATCAAGCTTGAACATGGAAATTTGAAAGATGTGCTTTATGATCCCTCCCTAGCTCCAAACCTGTTATTTGTATACCAGATGACTCATACTAGCTCTCCAAAGCGAGTCATATTTGGTTTTGACTCAGTGGAGATCACAAATATATCTACTGGGAACATCATAGAGAAGGGTGTTGCAAATCATGCCTCCAAGGAATATGATTTCTCACACTTCATGCCATTTTCAGAACCAATGCACTCTCAACAGCCACTTGAAATGGAAGGTAAAATAATTTCATCTACTTCTTTTGCAGCTTACACTAGTATTGCAGATCCAGTTGTATCAATTTATGAGATTGAGATTCTTGGTGATTCAGATCCAGATCTAGTCCCTACTTCCAAACTGGAAGCTCGTAAGATGACTTGAAATCCATCTAACACTCAGAAGGGAAAGACCCTTGTGCTATGTCATGCAATATTACCTCCTTTAGAGAGATGCAATAGACTTCCTGTAATATGCTACATTGAAAGGGATCAGTCTCGCTACATTCAGAAGAATAGAGCTGATCATACACCTCTTCATCCAGCAAGAGGCAAAGGTTACATTCCTCCTTCTTTCCATCGTCATTTTAGGAGAATATGGATAAGTCTACATGCCATGCCCCAATATACCTATGCACATAACATCATGCATGCTACTTCGCTACATCACAGAGATTACAGCAACACATTTTCAAGTTTTTCAAACTTGAATCCTGATTCTATCTTCTTAGTTAGAGGGGGGGATTATTTCACATGTTGTTTTTTCCCCAGCTCCTTGTATTGAGCAGTTACTTTACTTTAATTCATGTAATGGGTGACCTATGGTCTTAGTTACTAGGGCCCACATATTGTCCAAGTTGGAATTATGGGGGGTGTTAGGATTATTAATCCTCCCTTGTCCAATTCGGTCATATGTATAAATCAAGAGTCATGTCTAAATCGGGAGTCCTTCTAGTCTATTTTTAGTCACTAGCACCATTGGGTCCACTTGGCCTAATTGGGGCACATGTTCCAGTTACTAAAGTGTNAAACTTGCGTGCATCAGTTTAGGAGCCTCCTAGATCAATCCCTACAAATTAGGAGCCACTGGGAGTGTTGATACCAACCAAGGTCAGTTGAGTTGAGTTGGTGACTAGTCAAGCTCAGTTAGGAGTCAATTACATTCAGTTCTAGTCCTATACATTTAGTTAGTGCTAGGTTTTCATGGATGCATGCAGGAGAGGTGCATTTCTCACCTACCATGGTCAGTTAGGCTTATTTAACACTCAATTAGAGACTTTAGTTGTGATTTATAACTCCGATGAACTCTAATAATGATTTACACAAGGTTAGTTAACCATTCGGTCAAGTGGAGTCAACCAATTAGAATTTCCTCACATAATATTTCAAATCGCATGAGGCTATTTAGCCATTGTACTTGATTATAATTATTATCTAATTACTTTTTATTAATGAAAGCATTCACAGTTGCAAGCCATTTTTTCACTATTTCATTCTTCAATTGCTGAGTAAATTGTGTGATATATCTTGTGAGTTGTGTGTTTATCCATAGATCTATGTGCTCAATTTAATAAAAATTACCAAGCTTGCCAGTATGTTCTTTCATCACGTTTTACTTTTCCTTCACTTGTTGGTACCGTGATTTCCTTTGAATTTTTTTATTCCTGTAATTCTCTCCTTCGAATCCCTTTCCAATGGGCCCCCAACACAAACTTGTGGCTCTCCCCCGAGCCACCCCAACTGGATGCATATTGTGCATTCAACTTGGCCTTGAAATTATCATGCTTTGTGCAGACTTGTTCAACAACTTCATTCACCTTTGCATTGAGTGTTGCGCACTCCTCCATCTCCTACTCTGTCGAGTGCTTTTCAGATACCTAAACAATTTTATCTTGCACTTCCTTGGTTTGTGCAAGTCCCTCCATAGATTTGAGAGATATATGCTCTGTGGTATCTTGGAATTCATCCAACTTGGCATTCCTATGTTGGTGTCATTCCCATGCCTTGTTGATGCGTTGCTACAGTGCTTTCAGCTCGGCTTCCTTGGTAACCTGCACAATTTGGGGGCATCATCTTGAGTGATCCCATCAGTGTTGTTAGCTATTCTTCCACCTCGCTAAGTTTCCCACCCAATTGTTGCAGATGTTTGTATTGAACCATGCCCATCCAATACTATGTCATTTCCTCTGCAATTGATTGGGAAGCTTTCTCCAACTCTTCTATCTCTCTTGTCACGTCTTCTATTGTGCTTCTTCTATCTTTTAGTTACTCTGACAGTGTGCTTGGTACTACTCTAACCCACAATTTCTTGTTCTCCTTTCTTATCTTCTTTGTTATGTTTCCTAGTCGCAACACTTTTTCCTCAACAAACATCTCCATAGTGATCTCAGTTATTTCTTTGCATGTCAATGCGACTGCATTCTCTAGACGATGTCTGTCGTCGAATTCCTTCATCCTTTCTTCTATCAAAACCTCTTTTTTGTATTTATTTTATGTAGTTCTTTTATAGTGCTCTCTGCCTCCTGGCTCGACTGGGACAACTGATCATGCACTGTCGCCTCTCAGCCACTAATCTCCTAGGTTGCTTCGCGCTAGATCCGCTACAACATATGCATAGAAATTTTGTTTAGGTGGACACCAACCAAGTTGAATTCTCTTAGTATTGCATCTACATTCTTGTTCCCAATTGTAATTTCTTATGGCAGTGTCTGTACTAACCATACTTTCTTTCCAATCTCCACCTCAGTCCTTCTTTGCATCACGCCATCATGTGCTACCTTTTTCTCTAATACTACATTGGTAAATGTTTGCAACAAGTTGGAAACTTTATGGAAGTACCCTATAGTGTGTTTTTTTATATTTTATTGACTCTCATTCATCATTGTAATGATCACAGTTAGCACCTTCTGCATATGTTTCTCAGATATCCCTGCAGTACTACTCTATTCCCCTTGCTCGAAGCGATGCTTCGTTCCTGCTTCTCCGACTCCAATTCTATTGGAGTTGTGGATAAAGCATCATCCTGTGAATGTTATTCTTCTTTGGACTCATTTGGCACTTCTAGTTCTTTCGGGACATACGTCGGTGGCCCATCTCCTGGATCTGACATGTCCTCATCATTCTCTACAACTTTCCATTCTGCTGACCAATCTGCTATGATAGCATCCAATTCTCTATCAGGAAGCTTATACTAAGTCATAAACCACTACTTTTATGGGTATCATTTGGCCTGGATGTGTATCGCATGCGGTCTCATCGGCAATCTTGATATCTTTTGGTATTTCTTCGTGGTTGCATTTGTGAGTCGTGGTACCTTCACTGCTTCATCACTTAACGCATCCAAGTACAAGTAAAACTGCACATTTTTTTTATATTTTGTTGTTTATCTTCAAGCACCCATAAGTTATTATATATTGTGCCTCGACATACGTTGACCACATCAACTTCCATCCCTTGGTAATGAGTTGACTCCATCAAGCCAACTAGTGTGATGAGTATAAGAAGCCAAGAGTAGGTGAATGGTTTCCCTACCTCTTGCACCAATACAGCATCCTCCATCAACACGCTTAATAATAAAAATGACCAGTTCATCTGTACTCCTACTATGCACTACTCCATTGATGCAATCACCCCTGATGTACACTGATTTGGGTGATTCTTTCGTACTATATTCACCGCCATCAACTTTTCTTTGACAAGAACGACGATGTCATTAATTGTGTCAATCATGTATGCCCAATTTTATTTCACCACATAGTATTTGTGAGACTTCATTCACATTGAGATCTAGGAGCTAGAGAAATATTCACAATCTAAGTTATTCACAAAATATGCAAGAGAACAGAAAAAGAGAACAAAATAACACACATAGATGGTGCCAATAACTGATATTTTTATTAGTGTACAACATGTAGATATCTATGGTACATACCTATAAAAAAATGGGGAAAATTCGTCATCCCTTGGAATCCATCAGGATGCATACAAGTGTCAGGCTAGGATTTTACCCCTAAACCCCCCTAGGTTAACCAATAGGCTCCCAAACCATACCAAACGGTCATGAATGCAAGTGTGAACTTGTAAGGAGGCATGTTGAATCATAAATGAATCCATGATCGAAATGGGTGAACACATATGTGCGTGGGAGAGTCTCTAGGATCCAATAAATTCCCAAGAAGACCACAAAACAACCATATTCACACATTAGCGCACCTAGTCAAACATATTCCTTGAATTAAGAGATAAGGAGTGGCATATAATTAATGATGGTTCATAGGTTCATAGAATGATCAAAATAGAGCACCTCAACCATTAGGATGATCAAATTTGAGTGCCTCAACTGTGAGTTAATGAGCCAAAAATCATCTAATAGATCAATATTGATCAGTATAACCTAAGTAGGATCATACAACATAAGTACAATACAAATGAAAATTAATCCTAGGTGTAAGACCATGGTACTAATGTAGATTGATTCTATAACACACCCCCTTAATCCTAAATTATTACATCTTATACCAAATGTTTATTGAGGCCTTGGCAACTAAGGCTCAAGTCACCTCTTACAACAAATTTTTTTGTGTCCGTGTAAAATGAGGAAAGAGGAAAAAACTCATGGGTAAAATACTCCATCAAGAATGGACATGATAGAGATGATAAAAAATGTCTTCAACAATTCCTCTTATTCACTTGAATGAGTTGAAAGAACAACTTCTTGGTGATGGAATTGGTGAAGACGTTGTGGATGCCAAGATCATGCATCAATGCATCAATGTGTTGTAGACAAATATCATGTGGAGAGGCCCTTTGGTAGTCATCATTTTATGATGGAGGAGAAACATAAGAATATATTTTTCTGCAATAATACTCTGATATAGAAGCATAATCAATCATGCAAAAGATATCTCTACAAACACTTTCCCAAATAACATCAAAAGATTCAACAAAATCTGCCTCATATGTAGTTTCCATATCATGAATAAAACCATGAATATTCTTCCCAATTTGATGAAGCACCTTCATAAATCTGTAAAAAATCTCATGGGTCACTGAAATATTAGAATATATTTCATATATAACATAACATTTCAAAGTTATGGTGTCTCCATGAGCATATGGGTGCATAGTGGGAGAACACTGAACAACTAGATCACACTAACAATTGAGCGAACCTGGAGGGTCTGAAGATTTGAAACTTGAACCATGGGAGGTGAGATCAAGTCCAGAAATATGGAATGGCAGTCCCATGAAGGTGAATTCCATGGATTTCCAACTAATGAATGACATACAAGACATAAAATCAACATACACAAGTGACATAGTATTGGAAACTATGCAATTTTGAGATTTTCCAACTAGTGAACTTGAGGGTTGTCGGGTATTTTGGGCATGAAATTATTGGGGAAATGAGTCTATGACTTTCATAGGCTGTATATAATCATGTATATCACCTTAAAAATCATAATAGGAATGATATTAATGAAGTGGGAAAGATATTTCAGAAGACAAGTCGGGAACTAGTAAAAAATGACTAGTTTCTGGAGGAAACTTTGGTGAATTGCTTGGGGTTTCTTACAAGGAAGGGATGGAGGTTTCAGATTCTTATATATAAGAATGTAAATAAGTAATAGATACATATGAAATATATATATGATAAATTGGTTTCTCCCAAGAACACAAAGCATGCACAGGCTTACCATCGTCTTGCTTGCGCTCCCATCTTCTTTGCAAAATCTGGAACACCAATATTGTTCTCCTCAAGGTGATTGGTCATGATGTCCATGTTATTTATGAAGAAATATTTTTCATGATGTTATCCTTTCCAATAGCCACATGTGGGTCTCTCTCTCTATTTTTCTTAATCCTCCTGGATCTCGAATCCTCATCAATTGAACTGGATATTTATGTATCTGAATGCTTCTTCTCTTTCTCTCTTTGTTGCTTCAAATCCTTGACTTCGTCTTGCCTTTGGATTGATTTGACACACCAGCAGAAAGGGATTTTTCCTTGGTGGATTTGATGGTACCCATTTTCACTAAATTTTCTTGCTCCTAAGTCAATTACTTCATGAAGTCTGCTAGCGCATGAATCCTCCAATTTCTAGTTGTGATCTTGCTTGAGTGGAATGTCGAAACAAACATAGAATACTCGGCCCCTAGCTTAGAATGGATAGACAATATAAGTTGGTCATATTTATTCTCTATGCTACATTGTTTTAGCTAAAGAACCAGTGCTTTGAACTTGGTGAAGAAGTCTTGGATTGTCTCATATTGAGATGGACTCAGTGAGATTAGCTCATTTTTTAGTTGATGGCCTCTCATCTCATCAGCCTTCCCAAATAGTGACTCAAGCTTGAGCCAAAATTCATTGTGAGTGCCAATATTTTCTACATGGAAGAGAATATCTCTCAAATTGCTGAGACAAAGCATACCAAATGCCTCATCAAGTATGTTGAAGTACTTTTCTTTCTCCACAACAAAGTTGGGCTCGGTCTCAATCCCATGGTGACTCTATGTAGGACTTTCAACCTCAAATGGATCACCATTTCAGACTTCCATTCAAAATAGTTGAATGGGGTCAGAAATACATGAGTATGCTCCATTCTTCTTGCACTATGTGATAGAAAAATTGTTGTACCTGCAATCCAAACACTCAAATTTGCTAGAAATTTCCCTAAAAAAAAACTCAAACACTCTTAGTTTTGATTTGAAGCTCCACAAATATCTGATACTATGTGATAATTTCTTCACAGTGAGATATAGAATCTAGAGAAATATTCACAATCTAATCTATTCACAAAATATGCAAGAGAACAACAAAAGAGAACAAAATAACACACATAGATGATGCCAATAACTAATCTTTCTATTAGTGTAAAACATGTATATCTGTATGGTACATACTTATAATACAATGGGGAAAATTCATGATCCCTTGGAGGCCATATGGATGCATACAAGTGTAAATCCCCCTAGGTTGACCAATAGGCTCCCAAAACATACCAAACAATCACAAATTCAAGTGTGAACATGTATGGAGGCTTGATGGATCATAATTGAAGGCATGCTATGCATGGGTGAACATATATATGAGTGGGAGAGACTCTAGGAGCCAATAAATGCCCAAGAAGACCACAAAACAACCACATTCACACACTAGCACCCCTAGTCAAACATATTCCTTGAATTAAGGGATAAGGAGTGGTGTGTAATCAATGATGGAACCTAGGTTGACAGAATTATCAAACTAGAGCACCTCAACTATAAGGATGATCAAAGTGGAGCACCTCAACTATGATTTAATGAGCCAAAAATCATCTAATAGACTAATATTGATCATTATAACCTAAGTATGATCATATAACATAAGTACAAGACAAAGGAAATTGCCTCCTAGGTGTAAAAGCATGGTACTGAGATAGATTAATTCTCTAACAATATTTCTTCTGCAATCTCACTTCCAATTTCTTGTCGTTGTCCTTCCCACAGAAATATTGGGATGGATCAACCCCTGCCTTGTGGGGGCTAGTGATGCAAGAAATCAAAACAATGAAAAGGACCTTTATCACAAACCACAGATACCCTCCATCAAATCACGCCAACAATTTTTTTGCACATGCATTGACTTATTATGACCTTCTGAAGTGTGGCATATGAATGATGGATAACATCCTAGACTGTTGCAGTCCCAATTCCCATTGCATCGGTTCTCTTGTGATTGGGCATGTTTCGTCATGATCCCTATGCTCATATTTCTCCTTTATGCATTCTAAGTACACCATAATATTGTGGTCGTTATACTCAAGCTTATCCAGCTTTGGTACGATGTTCATCGACACATGGAGTCCTTGGGGTGTCGTCGGCATCTTAATGGTGTACTTATAGTTATTATTTATGTGTACCATCGATGCCCCTTTCTTTCTTGGTGGTACGTACCCTAGGATGTCATCTATCAATGCTCATTTAGGTTTACCCCTCACTGTTGTCTCTCTTATCGCTTTCATCGACAGGAAATCTTTTGCCTCTATTTCCCCCTTCCTTGTCGTACTATGAGTGATTTGCGTCCTGCGTTCTGGAGTGATCTACAGAATCAAAATTCTTTTCTTCATGAATGATTTCTCTAGTGTAGTCACAATATCCAGATATTATTCTACAATTGGTGCATTTTCTCCTGGTTATTATTGCGTACTGGTGCTCGAAATCATCTATGCCATGGCTGCTTGTTATCATGAACTCTCAATATGTGTGGACACTTTTTGTTTCTCTACATTGTAAGTCACAACCATAGAAAAAAAAAATACACAGCAACATATCCTTCCCTTAAATAATCAAATTAAATAACATGAAACACAATATACCTCAACCCTATATCTCTTTGTCTTTTCTCCAAAAGCTCTTTGCAATGGTTGAATATCTGCAAAATAGATCAAAAGACAAACAAGCAAGATGAGAGCATCATGATAGATTGATTATTTATATCAGCGATCAAGGAGTATAATAATATCTAATTAATATCAATACATCAAATATAGGAAAGGGGAATGTCTTTGTATTAATTATGAAAGAGATAGAAGTACAACCAAAAATCCTTGATGTCGATGGCTTTGATCTCTACAAGAACATCTACAATCCTATATGACTATGAATATCTATCAACACACAAGCTGGCTCTACTTTGCGTCTAACTCAGACTTAAATCCAACAGCATAAGGGTAATTTTCTTGGCCTCCCTCACTCACATCATGAAGGCTTCATTTATAGGCCCAAAATCATGAGATTGACTTGGGGAATGGATAGAATCTGATCCATATAAGTGAGGGAAGCAAATGCCACCTCTCCCAAGCATGTAGGAATTGTCTCCACGGGTGCTTCCACATGGAATCTTTCAAAAACTTATTTTTTCATATTTTTTGACCATCAGCACTCTTGGTAGAAAGGACAGGTGTGCCAACCTAGGGTTTTATCAAGGTAAAAAGGAAACAACGCTCTTTACTCCACTATGAGAAGTACCATCGGCGCTCTGTGTAAAAATAGAAAAGGAGTCTACCTTTTAAGATATGGAAAAAAGACATCCAAGTTATCTCAGGTTAGGTTTCTTAGAAGGAAAATGATCAATGAGGAATTTCCAAAAAGGCTGATGGGTAGTGTGGAATTTCCAGGTGCAACGGAATTCCCCCCAAAGTATCAAGCTAGAAGAAAGTGATAGGTGAAATAGTTTGCAAGATATTCATCTGGTATAGAGGAAATGACAGATAAGCTCATAACTGACATAAGACTAATAACTAACTCCATCCAAACCAATCATAGCTATGGACCAATACACTGTAGATATATGATTATGACTATGTCATGGCTATCAAAAATACATAATAGATCCATGGACAAATGAAGTAAATGATGGAACATGGCTACAAGACTTACAAGGTAGATCCATGTCATAAAATCTCAAATACTGAACACAACCAGCAAACATAAAATGTGGATCCATGCCAAAACTTTCATTAATCTCCAACCACAACCTGAGTATAGGTAGATATAATGGTGAGTCCTATCAACCCAGGGTATTCATTCCAACACCCAACTGATACGATTCTAGCCATGTGAATAAATGTCTTGACGTTGAACATGGAAGAAACCAGTTGATTACCAGTCATTGATGAAAACTATTAACAAGTATGATGGATATCACCATTAATGTCAGTGATTCCCAAGGTATCAAAGTACATTATCCCAAGTGTGAATAGATGTTTTTAAGTTGAACACTTGATAGAAAATCTCAATCAGAGGTCATTGATGAAAACATGTTATTGAAAGCGAGGAAACCTTCCATTGAGGCATGTAGGCTTCAAGGTACTTGACTAGGTTTCTAGGTCTAATTCCTAGATAATGAGCTAAAGTTGACAGGAATAGACTTGTCACAAAAGTGCCATAATGATTCCCACATCAGTGACATGAAACAAGGAAAAAAAATTGATTTGGAGCAATGAAACTGACTCAGATGAGTGACTTTAAGGATAGATAAAGTTACTCATGATTTATTTTTGGGAGAGACATCCTTTGAAAAATTTGAGGCATGAAAAATGACTTGGCATCATTTACTTGAAAAGACTAGAACCAGGTGTAATGCAAAGAATATGACGAAGCATTCTTTGAATTGACTCAAAAGAGTTAGGTGACTCACAATAGTGGATCGACTCTAAGACAAGATGAATACCCAACTATTATGCAAATGCAAATAGGTGCCATGTTCAAAGGTGGAGTGTAGACTAGACTGCCATAAATAAAAATGAAAACCATTCCCCTTTCCATTAATTTCCCCATCCCCAAAGATGAGTGCCTCTTTTTATTTTTATCAGTTCAAAGAGGGTAACAAACACACGTTGCAGCTCATCAAGTGATGAGTCCATTTTCACATATTTTATGAACCTGAGAAAGGAGGGGTTCATTCCCAGATAGGGTCTTTCATCGTTTTGTTTTATGAGTCCGAAGAAATTAAACTCATTTGTAATTTCATGTTTATAGAGTTTGAAATGACTACGAACACTCCAAAAAGTCCTTTTTCGTAAATAAGGCTAGTCAGTCTGAAAAAGAGATAACCTACCCTCGACTAGTTGACCGTTCTCATTATTTTACAAGCATGAGTGTAACAAGTTCGCTTGGTAATCTTCTTTTGTTTTTTAGGAGACTGGAAAAATCTTAAATATAAATCCGTGACGCGGTTCCTTTTTCATAATATACTTTTAACGAGTCTGAAAAAGTGAAAAAGTATACTCGACACTCTTTTACTGGGGTTTTAATGAGCATGTGAAAAGTGATTAAATATGCTCGTTACTTTTTCATTTCAACTTTAAGCTTGAAAAATACTAAAATAGCTAATATCATAGCTAGAACTCAATTTTTCCCTAAAAAAAATCCAAAAAGCACCTTAAAATCCAACTTACCAAAACTATACAAAATAGAAAGTAAAAACCCACTTTTAATGAAATATTTTGGACTTCAAATTAAATAAATTATAGAAAACTTTTGCAAATACCCAAATTATCTATAAATAGAAGGGCATGGTAAGAATTTTTTGCCATTGTGAAAGTTTGGTGGCTGGAGTAAGAGTGAGGAGCTTCTATTGGTACTTTGGCAAGTGTCCTTCATCCATTTGTTCCTTCAATATTGCTTGGAAGAGGTAAGTATCTTGTCTTTTCCTATCTCTTATTCAAAAAATAGTTTTTTGTTTCTCTTCCCATTGTTTAACTCATGCCCAAAAAAAAAATATGTTTTTAGCTTGTTTAAATCCAAAGTAAAGGGTAAAATAGGAAATTTGTGTTTGATAGGAGGACTTTGACCATCCTAGAAGGGTTATAGACTGGATTGGGGTAAAAAATCCAAGCCGTAAGGCCTTTTTGGGCTCAGGTAGAGTGCACAACGACGCTCTGTCAGGCTGGGACAGAAGGGTTGTAAGCGCTCTGTCCACAGCTGACATGAGCATCGGCCAGCGGCGCTCTACATGCCAAAATTAGCAGCGCCGTAGGAGCTCTGTGAGAAAAACAAAAAGGCATCCTAGCTACTTAATGTGGAAAAAACAAAACCCTAACCCAGCAAAAAATGAAAATGTTTTTTCTTTATCAAGCATGACGTGATTTCTAACATGAATGTTTGTTGTTGCAGGTGAAATACAATATTGGCATCATGGTAATTTGGAGAGAGAGGGAACATGAAGTTCCATACTTCTAGGCTATCAGTGATCCGACCACCATGGAGGCTCTATAGAACTCTGGGCTCCTAAGGTACTTGCAGGTACCAGGTATGAAATCCTATGTTCATCTACTAGAATATATCATATGGATGTGGGATCCTAACCTGTAGTATTTCATGGTGTGGATATACACCCTATATATAGAGATTGAGGACATATATTTTCTGACTGGATTATCCATGGGAGGTGTTATCTCTAAGGTTGTTTAACCTTTTTGTTTTAAGATCTTTGATTGTGATGTGTTTTTATTTTGTAAATTTTTCTTTGTTTTACACCTTATGTTTGATGGAATGCCATTATGGTTTCTTTTATTATCCTGAATCATCAAAATCTTCATTCATTAGTCATGAACCTATGTATGTGCAAGAGATTGTATGTTATATGGTGAATTGTTAAAGCTGGTAGCATTATCCAAACTGGCAGCATTTCATGAACTGGAAGCATTTTACTCACTGATAGCAGAATTCCAAAGGGTATTTCATTAAAAAAGTCTATTTTTATAAATACCATGGAGTATAAAAGGCTAATAAACTTTGATCATATTCATGATTATTGGGAATTCGATATGAATATGTGTTAAAGGAGCTCATGTTCATAAAATGATGGGTTTTATCGTGTCACTTATGAAATGGTACACCTATCATCATTTTAAAATTTGAACACTGCATGCAATGAATTTTAGTACTGATCGTGGTAGAATCGACTTAATTCACTCGTTTCCCTAAAAATTTGTCTCATTGTTTTGCTGGTTAATTGGAGAAGGATAGTCGGAGACCTGTTTGTATACTGTCAATCTTCATTGGTCATGAGCAGCAACGTTAGGGTTTCAAGCAGCTAGGGTTTGTTTTCAAACCCTAATGGATTTTATGTTTGAAGGTCTGAATTATATCGTATACACTTCCCTGCATCTCAGAGCAAGCGGTTACAACAAAGAATTCCTTGTTTGGGGTAGTATATTGTAAAGGTTTTGTTGATTTGCATTACTGACAAAGGCTTAAGCGTAAGACCGATGAGGCCTTGGGTTCTATCTTCACTGTCATCTTCACTCTATTAGGCCTACAGATCAATTCAATTAAGACTAGCACAAGCATAGGTGCATTATTGACAGGTCAGAACTAGCATGGAGTGAATAGTTGCCACAGAGGTAACTGCAGCAAAGTTTAGTGGGTCTATAGTTTTGTCTGAGATTTAAAGCCCAGTCTATCTATACAACAAAGAAGCAATTTTCTAGGGTTTTAAATGTTGAAGGAAGTAGACAAGGAAGAGCCAGAGATTATAGTGAACAGAAAGCCAGTAGGTTTCATCTGCAGGTTAGAGCCAAATAATACAGACTGGATAATGCAATTTCCCAGGTCTGCTAAACTAATGCAGAAGTCCGGCTGGTTTAATTTTTGTGAGAAATTGCAAGGTTACCACTCACAGATAACCATGTTATTTATTGAAAATTATAGAGATGAAAGAGTGCATCTGCAAATCCTAACAGTCAGGGTAAACGAGGATTCTATTGTTGAGGCAATAGGCGTTCCAGCACAGGGGGAGAAATGGTTTAAACAACAGGATTTCCAAGGCAATTTCAGTGAATTTCTGATGCTAAGATATGAAAAGTTAGATTGGAAAAATGGTGTTCACGTTAGCAAGATGAAGCCACGCTGGAAGGTTCCTTTAGAGGTGATACAAATTACATCACATGTGATGGCAGGTATGACAGAGTTCTAAAATGCCATCTAAAATTGCTAATGCATATTAATGGAAATATACAGGTAAATCTCCCATTTTACTTATTAAAAAGCCTCCAAAATCTGATTTCCAGGGTTCAAAACCATCCCAAGCATACTACTTGCTCTGTTTATCATCAAGGCTTAATTAAATTATTGATTTTAGCTCAGTTGCAAAAGGAGGAAAGAACATGGGAATCCCTGTTAACAAAACTAGGGTTTAAAGACAACCGTAAGGAGAAAGGCAAAAGAATGACAGAAAATATTGAATAGCAAACAACAAGTCCTAAAAACCCAGTTCAAACTATTGAGAAAGAAGAAAAGAATACTGTTGAGAAACCCATCCAAGAAGGCTTGTTCCCTGAAGCTTCCTGCACAAATGAGAACCAGGAGAAAATCAGTGTTATGCTGAAAAGTATAGCTTCAAAGAATAAAATTCGTAAACAGTTATTCAAAATAGAGAATCCAAGAACCATGTTAAGGAAAAAAATGCAGATAGAGAAAAGAGCAGAACATGAAGATGCCATGGATGTTGTACTGATAGATGATGCTGGAAGTGAAGAAACTCTACATATAGCAAAGGACCAGTACTGTGTAGATAATGAAAAGTTTATTGATATTCAAGGCATAGCAGGCTCTATACCAGAAGCTTTTTGCACAGACAAGCAGGATAATCCAGATGATGGTGCAGCATCAAAGAGTTTATAGGAAGAAAGAGTCAATATAAGAGAAGAAGACTTGGAAATATCTCCAGAACTAAGCCAATGTAGAAATTCTTTGCAAACATACAAAGAGCAAACCAGGTATCTGCAAGACATAAATGAAAAATTGATGGTGGCCAACAAGAGACTTCGTGAAGATCTAGAAGACAAAGAGACAGAATACCAAAAGTTGCTGATAATTTCCAAGGATATTCTAAGGGAGAAACGAGCCATTCAAAAGCAGCTGGAACAAGTCAAAGCTCAGAACAAGGAGGACAATAAGGATGCTGAATTCACCAAATTGCAGAAGCGTTCACAGGTTTTGAGTGACTTAGCTACACTAGCAGAGGCTTCTAGAAGCCTTTAGAAGTTAAATTCTAGTTTGTTTTGAACTTATGTTGTTTATTTGACAAATGTATTACACTTGTAATTAAATACTTTTTAAAAGGGATTGACTTCCCTATTTTTGAGGAGGTTCGATCCTTAGATATAGGATATTATGGTTAGTTTAAAGGAAACATTATTTTGTATTTAAGGGGGTCTCGAGAGGAGACAGGGGTTGGAAATTTTGGAGTTATGAAATCCCAGTTTTGATCACCGTTTGTATAACATAAACACTCTACAGCTTCAATACATGTTTTATTTTGAATGAGCATGATTGTGATTTGTCTATGTATGTTATGAATTTTGTTTCCTGTAACTTATCATGTATATGGTCTATTTGATTCCATTACTGTTGGAGCAGGATCCCGCAACTATAGAAGAAGCTGCTAGTTTTGGCGGAAAGAGAGAAGTTTAGCGGAAAAAGGACAGGGCGGAGCTACGACGCCGTAGCACGTTTCCAGCTGGAGAGCAGAGCTGGAAACTATGAATTTTGGGATAGAAGAGTCAAGAAGGCGACGGTACCAGAGCGGCCGAGAGAAGAAAGCTCAACCGCTGCATTGAAGGCAGGGGGGGAAGACAGGAGGAATCAGCGACCCTCATAAAGAAGGAGGAGCAACGAGGCTCAGGAATTGAAGGCGAAGGACAGAAAGAGAAGCGGTGCATAGTACCCATGGTCAGTGCCGGGAAGCATGGAAGACTGCAGAGAGCTGCGGTGGGACGGGAAGCAGCTACCTCAAGGACAGAGAGGACCGACTGTCACTATTAAGGGTACGGGTTTACTGTTGGGACAGGCCCACAGTGTTGTAATGGCACGACCTTTGGGCTGCCTATAAAAGCTTGCATTTTTGTATTGTAAAGGGTTGGTTGGGTGGTTAGACAATCAATCAGTAGATAGTTGGTCAGTTGATAGTTTTGTAGATTCAGGGATCAGTCAGACAGACTGCGTTGTAATGATCCAGACACATAGTCGTCTGTGAGTCATTTGAGTCTGTATGTAATCATTCATAGAGAGAACAGAGAGGGAAGTGATATAGAAAGAAAGGCAATACAGGGATAAGATCAGAGATCTAGGAGAGACCTTGCACTGCATTTGTAGTGCAACAAACTGTGCTAACTTCCCTCAAAATATATAATAGAAGCACAGTTTGGTGGACGTAGCTCCCATCCCGGGGGTGAACCACGTTAAATCTGCATGTTATGTGTTGAATGGATGTGATTGTATTTGCTTATTGTCATTGGTTATTATGCATGTAATGATAGTAGCAGTAGATGAAAGTATGTATTGGTCAATCATGATAATGCAAGAGGATAAAAGATAAGTTGAAATACTACAGTAGACTGTTAAAAGACTCCTTTACGTCTGTCTCTAATGACCTGTTACTCACGATATATTTCTGAGAAGTAGAGTTTCACTCACCGGCACAGTCAACGCTAAAAGTTCAAGGTCGTAGTGGTAAGATATCGCAGAGAGGCGATATCGCATCGGCAGAGGAGCTGCGTTGCACGATACTGCGAGCTGAGGGCTTAGCGTTGAGGAGAGGATGGATGTTCCGCGGTGCGCAGAAATGTGATAAGGTTGGGAATATTGTGAGTAAGTGGAAGTTGTGCGACACGGGAGGAAATCGTGCGACGCGCACCGGATTAAGTATCGCACGGGTAAATAGTGCTGCGAGTAGAAGAAGGCGAGCGGGGCGCAGGGCTAGTTGATATAGTAGTGCGAGGGAGTAAGAGGAAGGAAGTAGGATGCGCAGAACCTGGTCCAAGACACTTGACTCTTGGCCAACCCATTAGATTCACTTCGGGTGAGACTTCAGATCACTTCGCGGTCTGTCGCCGAAAGGGCCAGTGAGTTTGGGGTGTTGTTGATTAATGATAGTAAACCCGGGTCTGCCCATGCAATCAACAAATGGTTCCGTTGCCGGTTTAAACAACTGGGAGTCCATGTTCTGTTGGCATCCTATGCGAAGAAAATTTCACCAGTGGCTGGATTCAGACTTAGCGGAGTTCGCCAAGAAAGAGAACAGAAGTCCGAGACTAAGCACAGAGGCCTGGCTAGAAAAGCACATCGCTTCAGACATACACGCTATATTTTTTGTAACCTACGGAAACGAGCTTTTTTTGATTGGTTATCCAAGTTGACAGATAGCAACACCTTCAAGAAGAAAAGAAACATCGTCTGGACACCGGAGCTGATTCAGACCGTACAGAACCTTGACAACCCGATTACGCGAGCAGTGGACTTCTGGCTTACTAGTGTGCTAGAAGGCTACGTTACAGAGTTTGCAGTTGACCAAAGAAAGAGCTTCAGCGTAGCCGAACGATACTTCTTCAAAGGATATCGCGGTAAGTACCTAAGATCTCTAAAATTGTCCCTTAAGATGTTGCTCTATGAAAAAGGAACAATGGATCTAGTCTCAGACGAATAAGTAAAGCTAGTAATGTCACAAGAATTTGAAAGTGATTTTGATGACATTGGACGAACCCGGAGTGGAAAGAAGTATAAAGTAGCATTTAGTTCTAGTATATTTGAAGACAGTTCACACAGTATTAGACAGCAGAGCCCTAGCACCACTGAAGAACCCGAGGGGGGTATCCCTTACCACCCCTATACTCCACAGATGCAGACAGGGACTCAGAATAATACCGTAGGTACTCCATCTAGTAGTTCACAGTCAGTACCTACCCCCGTTACAGCACCTTCACCTACACCGCTGAGTGGTAGTACTCCAGTCAGTCAGAACCCACCACAGAGAAATAGAATGGGAGATGACATGAAGTTACCTATTTTCAAAGGTACCGAAGCAGAAGACCCAAAACAACACTGGTTCCTATGCGAAGCTATGTGGACCATTAAAACAATCAACGATGATAACCTTAAACTTGTACAGTTGGTAACCACACTTAGAGACAGAGCCTTGACATGGTACATAAAGTATACTACATTACCCAAGACACTCTCCCAGGTCAAGAACGCCATGATTAAAGAATTCAAGAAACCTAAATCTGAGTCTCAGTGCATTACAGAGCTTAAAGATATTAAACAACTACCATCAGAGTCAGTCTGGGACTTTGACCAGAAATTCAAAGCTCTTATAGACCAAGTAAGTTTCGACTTTGCACCAGAGCAGCATAAAGAATGGTTTATCGCAGCGCTGCTCCCCCACATCAAAATTCCACTAATGCAACAGAAACTCACTACTCAAGATGAAGCGCTGGAGATGGCAATGAAACTAGAGGCTTCACCTCTAGCAGAAACCAGTACAGGGATGACAACTCTACAGACCCAGTTGGCCAACCTCACCTTACAGATACACGAACTTAAAAAAGGGAAAGAGGCTATGCAAGACATATGGTGCATAAAGTGTAGAGAACAGGGCCACAGTAAAGACAACTGTCCAGTCTTTGCAGAATATTTAGCGTCAGGGGATCCTAACCCCTTACCACGAGCACGAGGGCCATGGTGTGAAATATGTAGAACTCAAGGAAATCCACCTCAACAATGCCCTTTGCTTCAAAAGTATGTCCAGACACCCAAAAATCTCTATTGTATCTTCTGTAAATCCATCGGGCATGATCCACAAGATTGTCGATCTTATGACCTCCTGTCAGAAAGAACACAGGATGTATACAGAGTCCAAGCAGACGCACAGGTCCCAGCAACAGGAACACAGCCAGCTCAGCCGTACGGAGGCCAAGGAGGAGGATACAGAGGACGAGGCCGAGGAGGAGGCTTTGCAAGAGAAGGAGGTTTTGGTCAAGGTCGTGGACCAGTCACTTGTTATAATTGTGGAACTGTCAGATACTATGCTAGGGACTGCCAGAACGCCACTACTACTTGTAATTACTGCAAATATTACGAGCATACCATAGAAGAGTGTCCCATCTTGATCGCTAAGATCAGAGACCCTAAGCCAGTTGCACACCAGAACATCCAGCTCATTGCTACTGAACCTAAGGAACCATAACCAGCAGTTAACATTGTGACACGGAGCGGTGCTTCCACCAGTGGCACATCGCAGGAGACCGGACAGAACACAAGTCAGGGGTGGGTGCGCAGAGCTCCTACTAAAGCAACTGCACTCAACCTACAGAAGAATAAGGAGATCTTTCATGAAGCTAAGGCTTCCTTTGATGAACCTACACTAGCAGGACCGCAGGTACCGCCGTCTAGGGGCATACCGCATCCAGCACCTTGTAGCAATAACCTTGAGCAGGCACAGCAGACTACCACATCCGGAAGATGCGATGAGGATGAATCGACAGGGAGTATACAAGCCTTCCTGCACA
>LPNX010157844.1:217362-232086 GCA_001517045.1 Pseudotsuga menziesii
AGAGACTGATGTTAGAAAAATGTAGGCAGTACCAGATCTCTCTAAACTTAAAAAAATGTATATTCTCTGCACCATTTGGTATCTTGTTGGGTCACATTGTCTGTAGACAAGGCTTGATGGTAGACCCCGCCAAGATCGCTATCATTGTAAACCTTCCAGCACCTAATTCAGTCAAGCAACTGAGGACAGTACTTGGTCATACCGGGTACTACAGAAAGTTCATCAAGGGCTATGCAAAGATTACAGTGCCAATGGAGAAACTGCTAAAAAAGGATGTAAAATTCCTATGGAACGAGGAATGCCAGAAGAGCCTAGACATACTTAAGGAGAAGATGGTTACAGCACCCATCCTAGTATTCCTGGATTGGACTAAGCCTTTTCATGTACATGTGGATGCATCCGGCATCGTATTAGGAGTTGTCTTAACCCAGCCAGGAGAAGGGGATCTTGACCACCCCATCGCATATTCCAGCAGAAAGTTATCCACAGCAGAAAAAAACTACACCACAACAGAAAGGGAGGGTTTAGCTATGGTATACGCACTGCAGAAGTTCAGGCACTATCTATTGGGTGCCTCGTTTAAAATGTTTACTGATCATTCCGCATTAAAGTACCTAGTCAATAAACCAGTGTTAGGGGGGAGAATCTGTAGATGGTTACTCCTCTTCCAGGAATATGACTTTGAAATCATTATGAAACCAGGAAGACTAAACGCAAGACCCGATCATCTGTCACGACTAGACTCAGGAGAAGAGCCCAGTAACCTAGAAGACAATCTGCCAGATGCGTCGTTGTTTTCCATACAGATTGCAGACGAGCACTATGCCGACATTATGCACTTCCTCACCACAGGAGTAGCACCTGACGACTTTACTAAACAGCAAAAGAAGCAGTTGGTTGTTAAGGCAGCAGACTTCACCCTCATTGCAGGATGTCTATACAAGTTAGGCCCGGATGAAGTTCTGCGCAGATGTGTGATGCCACATGAGAAAGACACTATTATCAAAGAGGCTCATTCAGGAACCGCAGGAGGACATTACGCAGGAAAACCAACTGCGCAGAAAATTCTAGACGCAAGCTTGTGGTGGCCTACACTGCATAAAGACACAAAGGACTTCTGCAGATGCTGCGATATCTGCCAAAGGGCAGGAAAACCCTCGCGCCACGATGAAATGCTGCTGCGACCGTAGGTCACGCTGCGCACATTCGAAAAATGGGCGATCGACTTTGTGGGTCCAATCAACCCACCCGGAAAGCGCACAGGTGCGAGATACATCATCACTGGAACAGAGTACCTTACCAGATGGGCAGAGGCCAAGGCAGTAAGAAATTGTGATGCCACTACAGCTACACAGTTCCTTTTTGAAAACATCATCAGCAGGTTTGGATGCCCAGTAATTTTGATGAGTGATCAAGGCACACACTTCTTGAACAGCACTATTGAGGCATTGACAGAAGAATTCCAGATTCAGCACTATAAGAGCACTCCCTACCACCCACAAGCTAATGGTATGGTCGAGGCCTTCAATAATATCTTAGAAAATGCTCTTACGAAGATCTGCAATAACCAAAGGAATGACTGGGATCTTAGAGTTAACGTTGTGCTGTGGGCATACAGGACCACATGCAAGAAACTTACGGGACACACACCTTTCAGCTTGGTATATGGACAGGAGGCTGTTATGCCTATGGAGTATATTCTTCCTAGCTTAAGAGTCACTCAGATTACTGGGATGACTGACATAGCCACGGTCGAGGAACGGTTAGCACAGCTACTTATCTTGGAAGAAGACAGGTTTATCGCCGGATTCCATCAGACAGTGCAGAAAGCACGAGAAAAAGCCTAGCATGATAGACACATTAATAATAAGACTTTCCAGATCGGAGACCTAGTGCTCCTATATGACAGCAAATTTCTGAAGTTTCCAGGGAAGTTCATAACACATTGGCTGGGGCCATATCAGATACAGCAAGTCACAGAAGGAGGTGTTGTTCAAATCAGTCAGCTAAACGGGGAGCTTCTTCCCACATGGATTAATGGCAGTAGGCTTAAGCTCTACAGTGACAACCCCCCCCCTCTCCATCCTACCATGAACAGTATACAGAAGTGCAGATGCCCAGTGTAGTTGAAAGGAGGCATCGCACCAGGAGCTAGTCTACACCTGCAGACAGTCTAGTCAGGAGGAATCGCACCAGCGCGATTCAAAAAAAATAATAATAATAATAATAATAATAATAATTTTTGTGCAGGTGACAAGGAGGTTGCATCGCAGCAATATGACGTGTCACCATGCCACGTATCCAGTTTGGCAACTAGCAGTGGACCATCCCATCACGGTCTGACAGGCAGTTAAGGAGGAAATGACCGGTATCCATTACCGTAGATTTGACGGCAGGCCTCATTAAGTTTCTAGATTTGGAAAAATCTCTGACAAGACCGGCACCTGAGCACGCACAATTCGAGGAGCACGTGAGAATATTTTCGCATTTATTGAAGATCGGAATGGTGGGCATGGTCTCATCCAGGTAATAATTACGGCCGATGGGTTTTACCGGGATGACCGCCCCATCCAAGACCACTGACTCGTCATAAATATAGGAACTACCCAGGTACGAGAGTCACATTTGCAAACATCCGAGAGCCATATAGAGCAGTCCTGAGTATTCCCTGTAAAGTATTAGCCAATCCAGTTACAGAGTGCAGTGACTTCCAGAGTTCGAAGCCACTGCACGCCCAGAATATTGAGCCAAGCGGAGTCTGACTCAAACCGAACCTCGAGAAGGCATGTTGAGACGTTTTGACCCCGGTCCTGGTGACCGTAGATCCGCCATGACAACGTCGCCCAGGGTTGTGAAACTAAGTACAACACAAGTTATACAGTCGCTAGGGATGAAGAGTCAAGCGCCAGAAGTAGAAGTGGTCACTAAAGTCTCCGCTGAGAAGAAGAAGACTGCCGAGCCGACCACTGAAGATAAGAAAGCAGAGCAGAAGACTGATGAGAAGAAATCTCCCGCTACAAGGAAGGTAAAAATCAGAAAAAGAAAGCAACGGGAGAAGGTCGCTGACCCATCTGATCAGCTAGCTGAAGAACAAAAGCTTCCTAAGGTAAAGAAACAACATATGGTTGTCATAGATCAGAGGCAGCGTGCATGCTTGGAGAGAGATGCTGAGCAAGAAAAGGCAAAACAGCACCTTGAGGATCCAAGGCAGCCTATGGACCTGGACCACTTCGAAGAGAAGAGAAGTGGAAGAAGACTGCAAACCCAGCGGAGGGGAGACTTCCAGAACGAGGACAAAGGCTTGTCCTCGGAGCGGAGCTCATGGGTTTCTTCTTCTCCATCCACAAGGCTCTAGATGGAAGAAAAGGTTTGAGGAGGCTGGAAGATACAGATTTTCCTTGTGATAAAAGTTCTAACCGACATAATGAGGAAAGGACACCTGTGGAACACTTCTCAAACACTAGAGCGCTCATAAAGCAGAAAGAGCGAAGAAAGCGACACCATGACGAAGGGCAGAAAGCCTAAGAAATCCCACTGAGATACGTTACCGAAACTCCAGAAAGAGCGTGCCGAGGTGATGAAGAATGAAGTTGCAGAACTTCGGGATAAGTTGCAGAAGACTTCGCAGGAGGCGAAGGAGAAGCTACAACAGGAGACACCTGCTGGTAGTGGCTCGGGGTGAGCCACAAGTAAGTGTTAGGGGACTGTTGGAGCAGGATCCCGCAGCTACAGAAGAAGCTGCTAGTTTTGGCGGAAAGAGAGAAGTTTAGCAGAAAAAGGATAGGGCGGAGCTACGACGCCGTAGCACGTTTCCAGCTGGAGAGCAGAGCTGGAAACTATGACTTTTGGGATAGAAGAGTCAAGAAGGCGACGGTACCAGAGCGGCCGAGAGAAGAAAGCTCAACCGCTGCATTGAAGGCAGCGGCGGAAGACAGAAGGGCTCAGCGACCCTCATAAAGAAGGAGGAGCAACGACGCTCAGGCATTGAAGGCGAAGGACAGAAAAAGAAGCGGTGCATAGTACCCATGGTCAGTGCCGGGAAGCATGGAAGACTGCAGAGAGCTGCGGTGTGACGGGAAGCGGCTACCTCAAGGACAGAGAGGACCGACTGTCACTATTAAGGTTATGGGTTTACTGTTGGGACAGGCCCACAGTGTTGTAATGGCATGACCTTCGGGCTGCCTATAAAAGCTTGCATTCTTGTATTGTAAAGGGTTGGTTGGGTGGTTAGACAATCAATCAGTAGATAGTTGGTCAGTTGATAGTTTTGTAGATTCAGGGATCAGTCAGACAGACTGCGTTGTAACGATCCAGACACATAGTCGTCTGTGAGTCATTTGAGTCTGTATGTAATCATTCATAGAGAGAACAGAGAGGGAAGTGATATAGAAAGAAAGGCAATACAGGGATAAGATCAGAGATCTAGGAGAGACCTTGCGCTGCATTTGTAGTGCAACAAACTGTGCTAACTTCCCTCAAAATATATAATAGAAGCACAGTTTGGTGGACGTATCTCCCATCCCGGGGGCGAACCACGTTAAATCTGCGTGTTATGTGTTGAATGGATGTGATTGTATTTGCTTATTGTCATTGGTTATTATGCATGTAATGATAGTAGCAGTAGATGAAAGTATGTATTGGTCAATCATGATAATGCAAGAGGATAAAAGATAAGTTGAAATACTACAGTAGACTGTTAAAAGACTCCTTTACGTCTGTCTCTAATGACCTGTTACTCATGATATATTTCTGAGAAGTAGAGTTTCACTCACCGGCACAGTCAACGCTAAGAGCGCAAGGTCGTAGTGGTAAGATATCGCAGAGAGGCGATATCGCATCGGCAGAGGAGCTGCGTTGCGCAATACTGCGAGCTGAGGGCTTAGCGTTGAGGAGAGGATGGATGTTCCGCGGTGCGCAGAAATGTTGTAAGGTTGGGAATATTGTGAGTAAGTGGAAGTTGTGCGACACGGGAGGAAATCGTGCGACGCGCACTGGATTAAGTATCGCACGGGTAAACAGTGCTGCGAGTAGAAGGAGGCGAGCGGGGCACAGGGCTAGTTGATCTAGTAGTGCGAGGGAGTAAGAGGAAGGAAGTAGGATGCGCAGAACCTGGTCCAAGACACTTGAGTCTTGGCCAACCCATTAGATTCACTTCGGGTGAGACTTCAGATCGCTTCGCGGTCTTTCGCCGAAAGGGCCAGTGAGTTTGGGGTGTTGTTGATTAATGATAGTAAACCCGGGTCTACCCATGCAATCAACAATTACAATTATTCTTATTTTGAAACATAATTATCCTTTATATTTTTAGAAAATAGAGGCAGTTTCATTTCATGAATTTATGATCATAGTTACTGAGATATTGGACCTTGTGTTTGGTTTTATGTTATACAATCCCTATATAAATTCATAATTCTCTTATAGCTTTGATTGACATACCATCCTAGTTCTTTGTTAATTGTTTGATTTTCTTGTAGCTCTCATATTATACCAGCCTAGTTCTCTGATAACTCTGTGATTCTCTTATAGCTTTCATGATATACCAGCATAGTGCATTGATAACTGTGTGATTTTTTCCAATAGCTTTGATTTCATACCAGCTTGGTTTTCAGTTTGATTTCATTGATTTGTACATTTTTGAAAAAGATTTCCTTAATCTTGAAACCCTGTAGTCTAGGTTCAACTTTAGGGATAACATCTTCGGGCATCGTTGCCAGGGACGGACAAAGGAAAGGATATCTTCCCTAGGTAATTGACATTTTCATGGAACTGATTTTGCAGGGTGAACAGAATCAGTCAGATCTGATATAGACTACATTTAGACACCTTTTAAAAATTTACATGGCTTCAAAGAAGATAGGAACTCGAGGAAATCCCTCATCCCCTTTGAATCCAGGAATCTCAGATCCTGAGCAGTTGTTAAAGGAGGCTAGGAGAAATTTAATTTCTACTTCATCAGAAAATTGCAAACATCCTGTAGCTTTAGAGCTCCTTGAATATTCATCTATTCCAGTTCCTTCTTTTAACCCACATTCAGAAAAAGGAAGAGAAGAGTTAGACCTTTTATTTACCCCTTCCCAAATTGACAATTTCTGTGTCTTTGCAAATCCTTTGCTGTCAGAGAAGTTTAAGATTGAAGCATTGCAAACAGGAGCCTCTTCTTTATTTTCAGCCCATATTCCTTTGGTTAAGACTATCCCATTGAGTCAATCAAATCCTGATAATTTGTCTACCTCATCACAACAGTCAGGCAGTTTTAAGTCTAATAAAAACCCTAGAATGGCTCAAAATCAAATGGCTGCTATGGTAGCAGCAAGATATGCCCCACTTGTCTTACCCCAGCCTCTCAATGCTCTCCCAGGAGGAGATTATCAAAAGTACCTTCCAAGGTTTAATGGCCAAGGAGAGGCTACTACAGAAGAACACTGGGATACATTCTGTAGTTATGCAGACAATCAAAATTTTGAACATGAGGATGTTTGGAAGAGGGTATTTGTTCAAAGTTTGGATGGTGAGGTTAGAAAATGGTTTAGGGAATTACCACCAAACTCCATAGATGGCATAGATTCTTTAGAAGAAGTATTTATGAGATAGTGGGGGGACACTAAAAACTATTTGTATTACATGACAGAGTTTGGATCTTTAAAGAGAAAAAAGGATGAAGCTGTGGGAGACTTTTCCAAAAGATTTAACAAAATGTACAGTAGGATTCCAGCAGAAATAAAACCTAGTGAGACAGCAGCAAAGTTAACCTATGCAAACTCATTTGATCATGAGTTTTCTTTGCTGTTAAGAGAAATAAAATCTGTGTCACTTCAAAACATGAAAAATGTAGCATTAGAAGTAGAGTCAAATATTTTGGCCTCAAATAAACTCAAAGAGGAAACAGAACACCAAATGGTTGACAAAAAGGGCAAGAAGGAAATCATTACATCCAGCCATACAGGAAGGTCATCAGACAACAAAATGGATGAAATGAGTAAAATCATAAAAAGTTTGTCTGCTAAGATTGATAGGTTAGAAGTGGGAAATAGAAGTCAGAATAAACCCACACCTGAAGGTGATAGAAATCAGAATCAGTTTAGAAGACCTTTTGCCCCTATGTTTTTGCCAAGAGAAAGATGAAATAATGATATACAGAGAGATAGACGAGAAAATGAAGAACAAAGGATTAAACCTCCTTTTCAAAACAATAATGTCAAAGATGATGAATCATATGAAACAGATGAAGGGGAGTTAGATGATTTGGAAGCAGAAGAACATAATATTAGTCAGTTTGATGATGATTCTTCATCTCATTTTCTAACTAGATCTGATTATCAGTATGCTACAGAAATAGATCATTATCAAACAGATGATTATCAGATGTCTATGCCTGATGTATGTCGGGAAATACCACAAAAATTGTATGGTCTAAGATCAGGGGTAAAACATGCAACACAAACTAAAAAATTGGTGAAAGATCTTCCGCTTAAACAAAATATCTCTGCAAATCAGAAAATATTGTAAATCAGAGAAAAGATGAAGTTGTGAATTCTGAGGAAATGAATAAATATGTAAGTGGTTTCAGTTTTGAATATGAGCTCAATAAGGTGAAGATCCTTGTGCCTTTAACAGAATTGATTAAAAGTAAATTTTACAGGGAGGCAGCATTTAAAACTTTCATAAATGCAGTAAATTCTACTCTTATCACATCTGATGAGATCAATTTGCAGGATGAAAAACCTACTATCATTGTAGGGTCAAAAAAATTTGATCAGCCTGATGATAATTCTGAGTATCCTCCTCCTTTTTATATAACCTTTTCAATACATGATCAGTTATTGCATAATTGTCTATTAGATTCAGGAGCTTCACATAATCTCATGCCAAAAACAGTCATGGAAGCTTTAGGACTCAGTGTTACTAAACCATACCATGATTTGTATGCATTTGATTCTAGGGCAGTGAAATGTATTGGGGTAATCAAGGATTTGGTGGTGAATTTAACCCAGGTACCCATGAAGAGTGTATATATGGATATAGTGGTAGCAGATATTTCTCCTAAATTTGGTATGTTATTGTCTAGATCCTGGGCAAAGAAAGTGGGAGGAACTATGCAAATGGATCTCTCATATGCTACAATTCCAGTATTTGGAGGAGAATTCAGAAGACTTTACAGAGAGGTACAAATGGCATATTTGGTAAGAGATAGAAAACACCCTAATAATCATCCAATCTATTCAATTGATGAAAATCTTGGTTCTTGTATGTTGCAATTGAATGATGAAATTGAAGGGGTTTTACAAGCACAAAAGATATCCCAGTATAGCTAAAGAGAGAGGAACCAGATGGCTTGTGGCAGATGTATTTCGATGGTGCATCAAGCAAGCAAGGAGCAGGAGCAGGAGTATTATTGATTTCAGCTGGAGGTGAGATTATTTCCCTTATGTACAAATTGGAATTTAAAACAAAAAAATAATACTGCTGAATATGAAGCCTTGATTCTTGGGTTAAGAGCAGCCAAAGACTTAGGTATAAAAGAACTTGTTGTGTTTGGCGACTCCAAATTAGTTATTCAGCAAGTAAAAAGGCTTTACCAAGTAAAGCAGTATTTATTGAAGGTCTATAGGAATGAGTTCTGGGATTTAATTGAAAATTTCTTCATAGCCTTCAACATCACCTTTGTCCCAAGAGAATATAATGAGACAGCTGATTCCCTAGCTTTAGCAGCAGCCTAATTCAAGGTTCCAAAGGTAACTCATCTGAAATATCCAATTGATGTAAGGTACAGACCTGTTGTCCCAGATAATATTAAACATTGGAAATTCATTAATGATGATCAAGAAATAAAAGAATTTCTGGAATTGGTAGGTGAATTTTCAGATGATACTGTTGATTATTAACAGAATTCAGATTGGGTAGAAAATGAACCTTGCAGAAATAATTCAATTGCTAATCATAAAATTGTTGAGTTAAAAGGGATTTTCATCCCTAAGGGACTTGTTCCTTTAGAAAGATTGTTTTCAAAAGATGATACACTGATAAAACCCACCTTGCAGACTACTGAGGAAAATGTTATCAATTATAATATTGGTTCTGAAAATCAGCCTAAGATGATAAAATTGTCAAAATTACTGTCAGATGAAGAGAGAAGAAAATATGTTGATTTACTGAAAGAATACAAGGATATTTTTGCTTGTTCATATCATGATTTAAAAACATATGATACCAGCATAATTCAGCACAAAATCCCTCTAAATACAAACACTAATCCTTTTAAACAGAAGCTTAGAAGGCTTAACCCAGCATTTGTAACACCCTGGTTTTGACCCCGTTGCATTAAATGTACATGATGTATATATTGTAAATGATCACAGTGTGGAGCTAAAGGCCAAGGCCCCACCATTGATCGGTTATGATATGTTTTGGATTCAAATTTGTCACAGATGGTATATCGGGGCATGCGGCATATATTATTCTTGTCACCATGTAAATATGCATCTATAATTAATTAAATGAACCTGACCAGCTATGATCGCGGCAACTAAAATGAGAAAGGGGAATTATTTTCACAAGGATAAGGGTGGGGAAATTGTTAAACCTTGGCCAATGAGAGAAAAAACCATGTGCCATATTCCCTTGTTTTATTCCAACCACTTTCATTAAAAATGGCTGCTGGTGGTTGAGGCAGTTAATGGTCTTTGGGAGTGGGGTGGCAGGACTGTCAGTCCTCACCCACACGCACACTCCACCACTGTTGACTTCACAATGGAAAAAGAAACAACTACCATCTCTCCCGCAGGATTTTACTCTCTCCATGAATGTGCAAGAGCACTCACGCACTGTCCACTACGCAGGCCTCCCGAATTGTTGTTCATCCTCTCGCAGGAGCGGAAGTGGCTCACGTTCATGCACTTCTGGCTACGGGCATTCTCGCCATTGTCTGTTCGCTGTTCTCCCGCCCAGGATTTTCCTAGCTTTTACCCACGCAGTTTTCCTCTGCGGATTTACGTGACAGTGGCTGTATCTATTCCTCACGAGTGGATTTGTGGGTCCTGTGTTGTTGTTTCTCTCACGTATAAGATGGGAGAACTGTAATTTCTTCCCCAGCGTGGTCTGTGTAAGTCTTTCAGTGTATTCATTTCCCAGGACGTGTTGTTGTTCCCCACGTTGTTGGTAATGTATGCTGATACGTTTTTGGGGCTATTGTTTTCCCCATGTTGTGAGCTGTGCACACTAATTTCGTGCTGGGACTGTTATTTTCCCCACGTTCACTGATAGGTTTCAGGACTGTGTAATTTTCTTGGGAGTCGCTTTCCCTATTTAAGTTGTGACAGCTGATTTAACTGCATGTGTGCAATGGTTGGTCTTCGGACTGTGTTGGGAGTAAGGATGGGGGCTTGGTTTGCTTGATAAACCTGGTGTGTTGGAAACCACATAGACAGAGCTAGAGGGTTGGCTTTCTTCTTCACAACCCCTAAATAGCACTAGAAGGGAACGCAGGGCCTGAGGGACTATGTAGCAGAGAAGGGACTGATTCCTTGTGTTGGGTGTGTGTGGGTGTTTTAGAAGCCAGGCTAGTTCTGGTGTAGATGTTCCTAGCTCTGCAATGAGCTCACCAGCTTATCATTTAGCCTTTCCCAACTCCTTGATGGCCTGATAAACCCAACTGTGTTGGCTTGGCTGTGTTTTGTATACCCTTGGCTATGTGTAAGCCTGCTAGTTCCCTTATTCCTTGGAGAATCATGCCCAGCTCGGGGGTGGCAGCGCTACTGAGAGATTAAGGAGCACGCTGGCCTATGGTTGGGTGGAACGTGGCAGCGACGTAGCCGCTTGCGGATCAAGTTATTCATAAGATAAGTGCTCTTGTCCATTTCTACTTCCGCAACTATATTTACTGTTAATGACTATAGTGGACATGTTGAATGAATGCTTGTATGAATGTATGATGTTTCTGCTTTGTCTGATAGATAATTGCATCTGTGCATGATAAATGTTCATGTGTGCATGTTTCCACTTCAATACATTTTCTTCAGCATTCTATTTTAGCATTTTTTATGCATCTACATGTTCATGGGGCTCTTAGCCCGTGTGTTTGAAGCTTGCAGTCGCGTCCTCTTCACCAGTCGGAGGCTTGGGGACGTGACAGTATGGTATCAGAGCTTCAGGTTACAACAATGGACCTCTATGGGCCAAGAAGGAGCAACTGACAGAGGTTGTATCTCATTCTGCCCAGCAGAAATCAGTGGACGACTGGTAAAATTCAAAATAAAATGTTCTAAGTATTGAGAGGTCGGGCCACCAGCAGAAAGACCTCTGCTGTAGCGGAAGAGATAGTAGGAAATACTTCCACCGTTGTGGAAGCACTAAGCAAAAACAGGCCCGACGGAATAGTTTGGAGAAAGCCACTAAAATGGCTAAGTGTTCCGAATCGGAACAATTAGCGGAAGGGACTTCCGTCGTTGCGGAAGCCAAAATCCCTAAGGCTTCCGATGATAAAGACAGCCGATGCCGCGAGGAAGTTTTTTCTAAGTGTTTTGGCGTCCGACGAAAGGAATTATTGTTTGGTGTGCCGCCATTGCAGAATCCAAAGGCACTAGCCTTCCGAAGTGGAAACACTGCTGACGCCCGAAGTTAAAATTTCTTTAAGTAAAGAGCGGCCAATCGAAAGGGAAAGCGTTTCGTGAGCCGCTGTTGCGGAAGTGAAAGCATTAAAGCTTCTGACTAGAAAGGTTACTGACACCGAAGTTAAAATTTCTTTAAGTAAAGAGCGGCCAATCGGAAGGGAAAGAGTTTCGCAAGCCACCGTTGTGGAAGCCAAAGCATTAAAGCTTCCGACTAGAAAGGCTGCCGACGCCGAAGTTAAAATTTCTTTAAGTAAAGAGCGGCCAATCGGAAGGGAAATCGTTTTGTGAGCCACCATTGCGGAAGCAAAAGCATTACGGCTTCCAACTAGAAAGGTTGCTGACGCCGATCGGAAGGAGGAAGCGTTTCGTGAGCCATCATTGCGGAAGCAAAAGCATTACGGCTTCTGACTAGAAAGGCTGCCGACGCCGATCGGAAGGAGGAAGCATTTCATGAGCCATCGTTGCAGAAGAAATAGTGGAAGAGGAGCTGATTCTGCAGAAGAAATAGTGGTTCTGAGAGCCGATTCTACGGAAGAATAATTGGGGAAGAGACCCGATTAAACAAAGGAAAATTCAGTTGTTTTCAGAGGAATTTTCAGTGGTTTTTCAGTGGATTTTTGTGGGCTGAGAAGGAGAAAAGTGGCAGTGATCTTATGCGCCAGATTGCATAAAAACCAATGATTTACCAAAAAAACAAATGAGGGCGCTGCCCTCGACCCGCCCTACCTGCAAGGGGGCAAGCCCCCTTGACCCCCGTCATCCCCCTCAGATAGACATTCTTTGATGAAGAAATCTTGTGTTGGGAAAACTTGTTATTTTATGATTATTCCAAGAGAAGGTAAGTAATGCTGGTTTATATCAATGCTATGCATCTAACATTTGTGTTATTAACACGTTTGCAGAATCATAGGCACTTTCAAGGGAAGCATTCCAGGTAGTGCAGTTTGACAAGTAAGTGGTGGTCAGTATGAGAACCCATGATGGGTATGATGCTCGAGATTCTTATGAGCGAGCAGAAGATGCCATGGGAGAAAATGTTCGTAATAGAAATGATGACATTGAGTCCAATGGAAGGCAATTCCAGGGGACACCGTCAGATGTTACAGCTACCATGAGAAGTCTGATCAAAGCCTAAGAAGAGCAGCATCAGTTGAATGCTGCTATGTTGCAGAGTTTGACAGACTTGCAAAGAAAGATAGACTCTGGATGAGGTACAGCAATACCAGAAGGCAGTAAGAGCAGTACTAGGAGAAGGAGAAGGACTTCTAGTGGATCATCTGATTCGGAAGAATCCAGTGGGGATTCAAGCTCTTCTTCACATAAAAGGAAAAGAAAGAAACACCATAGGGATCGCTCTCGAGATGAATTTAAGAAAGCTAAACCTCCTACATTTGATGGTGAGGTAAACACTGGACAAGAAGCTGAAGCTTGGCTTCTTGGGATAAATAAGTACTTTCAAGTGCATGATTATTCAGGAAACATGAAGGCAAGAGTTGCCATATTCAATTTGCATGGAAGAGCATCCATTTGGTGGGAACACTTCAAGCAAGTGAAGAGGATCAGTGAAAGGAGACTTAAGTGGAAACAGTTCAAGAAGTATTTCAAGTAGAAGTACCTTTCTGATAGGTATTATGATGACAAGATTAAGGAGTTCCATGAGCTAAGATTGGGACAGCAAACCATGGAGGAATATGCAAATAAGTTTTTGGAGCTATTGAGGTATGTTCGGTACATCAAAGACGAAAAAGTGAAGGTCCATCATTTTTTGAGTGGATTACCTCAGTCGTACAAAGATAGAATTGAGTTTCATGAACCTAGAAATCTTGAAGAAGCAATAAGGAAGGCTAAGTATTGCTATGAGCAAAGCAAAGGTAAACCTGATTACCACAAGGCATGGAAGGACAAGAAGAATGAGAAGTTCGACCAAAGAAAGAAAGGTTTCAAACCTTCTAACTTCAGAAATCAGCAGAAGCAGCCATCCCAAGCTACGAGTAAACCAGTTGGAGTGACAGGAGAAAAGCCTAAGGATCCACAACAAAATAGAGGGCCACTTCAATGTTGGAAATGTGGAGGACCCCACATGCACAGAAATTGTCCACTCGAGAATGAGAGTGCAAGGCCAACTTATAATGTTCAAGAAGCAGAAACAGTGGGTCAAGTAGCAAGGGTAGTTCCTAGGATCTACGTAGCATTGGAGGACCGTCAAGCAGATCACCATTCAACTGTAGTTGAAGTAGCAGGTAAGATTGTTGAGCAATCTGTTTCTGTTTTCATTGACCCTGGTTCTACGCACATTTACATTACTTCTAGAGTAGTGGAGATTTGTGCTTTTAAGAAAGTAAAGCATAGGAAGTCTTGGTTAGTTCAGCTAGCCACTGGAACTAAGAGAAAGGTCAGTGAAGTGGTTGAGAAATGTCCATTGGTCATGGATGGATTGGCCACGTGTGTAGATCTGAATGTTCTATCGCTTGGTTCCTATGATGTTCTCATTGGAATGGATTGGTTAGAAGCTCACAGGGTGAAGCTTGATTGCTACAATAAGACTTTCGAATGCATGGACAAAGAAGGAAACCTAGTAGTTGTGAAAGGCATTCCAAAGGTGATTTCAGTACGGCAGGTTTTAGCAATGCAGTTACAGAAGTTCTATAGGAAGGGTTTCCAGATGTATGCAACTTAGATTTTGGAGGAAACAAGAGATGAAACTCCGAGGTTGGAGGACTATCAGGTGTTACAGGAATTCAGGGATGTGTTTCCTGATGAGATTCTAGGGCTTCCTCCAAAGAGGGACATTGACTTCACAATTGAACTTATGCTAGGAGCAGCACCAGTGTCCAAAGCACCCTACAGGATGAGTACCCCGGAGATGCTAGAGTTGAAGATGCAACTGCAAGAGTTGTTGGAAAAGAATTATATTCGGACAAGTGTGTCTCCTTGGGGAGCACCAGTTCTGTTTGTAAAGAAGAAAGATGGTACACTCAGGTTATGTATTGATTATAGACAATTGAACAAGGTTGCCGTGAAGAATAAATATCCTTTGCCTAGGATTGATGACCTCTTTGACCAAATGAGGGGAGCAAAGGTATTTTCCAAGATTGACTTGAGGTCTGGTTACCATCAG
>LPNX010157844.1:232304-294524 GCA_001517045.1 Pseudotsuga menziesii
AGTGTGAAGAAAGTTTCCAGAGGTTGAAGAATCTTCTCACTAGTGCACTAGTATTGAAGGTTGCAGATCCAGAGAAATATTTTTTGGTATGTATCGATACATGCGGACAAGGGCTTGGAGGAGTCCTTATTCAAGACAACCACGTGATATGTTATGAGTCAAGAAAGTTGAAGGAACATGAGATGAACTATGCCACTCATGATCTAGAGCTTGCAGCCATAGTACATGCTCTCAAGATGTGGAGGCATTACTTGATGGGTAGGAGATTTGAGATCATAACAGATCACTGTGGACTGAAGTATTTGTTTGATCAGCCTACTTTGAATGCTAGGCAAGAAATATGGCTGGAGTTTTTATGTGAATTTGATTTTGAAATCAAGCACATAAAGGGAAAAGAGAATAAGGTAGCTGATGCACTCAGCAGGAAGGTGCAGGAAATGCATGTGGCATCTCTCAGTATTTTCCAATAAGATTTGAGGCAGTAGATTGTTGATCATGTTGCTGGAAATGAATTGTATGAGCAGGTAAAAGACAAATTGCAGCAGCAAAGTCTTGAGAAGAGGTATGAGGGATATAAATTGGAAGAAGATGGGCTTCTCACTTATAAAGGCAGAATTTATATTCTAGATGTAGCAGATTTGAGGAGAGTTGTTATGGATGAGATCCATCAAGCTCCGTATTCTAGTCACTAAGGATATCAGAGGACGATTGCTACAGCTAGAAAGCAGTACTTTTGGCCAGGAATGAAAAAGGATATGGCCGAGTACATTTCAAGGTGTATGAAATGTCAACAGGTAAAGGTTGAGCATCAACATCCAACAGGTTTGTTGCAGCCTTTGCCAGTTCCGGAATGGAAATGGGAAGTTATTTCCATGGATTTTAATACAGGATTGCCAACGACCTGGAGACAGCATGATTCTATCATGGTTGCGGTAGACAAGTTGACTAAGGTAGCACATTTTATACCGGTTAAGTCTACGTATGAGACTGGCGACATTGCAAGGATATTCATGAAGGAGATTTTCAAATTGCATGGATTGCCTAAGGCAATAGTCTCTGACAGGGATGTCAAGTTCACTTCCAACTTTTGGAAGGGGTTGTTTGCAAATTTGGGTACAAAGCTAAAATTCAGCACTACATACCATCCTCAGATAGATGGGCAGACAGAAAGAGTTAATCAGGTGCTTGAAGACATGCTTCGCATGTACGTAATGGACAAACCAACCAAGTGGGAAGATTACTTGCACTTGGTTGAGTTTGCTTATAACAATGGACATCAAGCATCCTTGGGGATGAGTCTGTATGAAGCTTTGTATGGAAGGAGGTGTAGGACACCAGTGACTTGGGATAATCCAGTGAACAGAGTTGTGCTTGGACCGGAATTGCTCAAGGAAATGGAGCAAGAGGTTGTGAAGATCAGGAAGAATCTGAAAGCAGCGCAGGACAGGCAGAAAATCTATGCAGATAAGCATAGGGTGAACAGGGAGTTCAGTGTTGGGGATCATGTTTACCTCAGAGTGAGGGCAAGGAAGAGTTCCTTGAAGCTTGGAAGTTGTGCCAAGTTGTCACCGAGATACTGTGGGCCATTTGAAGTGCTTGAAAGAATAGGGCCAGTTGCATATAGACTTGCATTTCCTGCTAGCACTAGAGCTCATAATGTTTTTCATGTTTCTTTGCTTAAGAGATATGTACATGATCCTAACCATGTGATAAATTGGGATGTGATTCAAGTGGAACCTGAGGGAGAGTTCCGAATTGAGCCAATGTGCATCCTCGACAAGAAGGTCACCATGCTCCAGAACCGAGCCATAGGTCAGGTAAAGGTGCAATGGGAGCACTACGGACTTGAAGAGGCCACTTGGGAGCTGGAGGATGCCATGCGATTGGCACATCCATTTTTGTTCAATTTTGCGGAACACTGAGGCGATACCAGTGTAGCATTTTGTTCAATTTTGTAAAGCACTGAGGACAGTGCTATTGAAGGGGGAGGGGAATGTAACACCCCGGTTTTGACCCCGTTGCATTAAATGTACATGATGTATATATTGTAAATGATCACAGTGTGGAGCTAAAGGCCAAGGCCCCACCATTGATTGGTTATGCTATGTATTGGATTCAAATTTGTCATCGATGGTATATCGGGGCATGTGGAATATATTATGCTTGTCACCATGTAAATATGCATCTATAATTAATTAAATGAACCTGACCAGCAATGATCGCGGCAACTAAAATGAGAAAGGGACATGATTTTCACAAGGATAAGGGTGGGGAAATTGTTAAAACTTGGCCAATGAGAGAAAAACCCATGTGCCATCTTCCCTTGTTTTATTGCAACCACTTTCATTAAAAATGGTTGCTGGTGGTTTAGGCAGTTAATGGTCTTTGGGAGTGGGGTGGCAGGACTGTCAGTCCTCACCCACACACACACTCCACCACTGTTGACTTCAAAATGGCAAAAGAAACCACTCCCATCTCTCTCGTGGGATTTTACTCTCTCCACGACTGTGCAAGAGCACTCACGCACTCTCCACTACGCAGGCCTCCCGAATTGTTGTTCATCCTCTCGCAGGAGAGGAAGTGGCTCATGTTCACACACTTTTGGCTACGAGCATTCTCGCCATTGTCTGTTCACTGCTCTCCCGCCCAGGATTTTCCTGGCTTTTACCCGCGCAGTTTTCCTCTGCAGATTTACGTGACAGTGGCTGTATCTTTTCCTCACGGGCGGATTTGTGGGTCCTGTGTTTTTTTTTCTCTCACGTACAAGCTGGGAGAACTGTAATTTCTTCCCTAGCGTGGTCTATGTAATTCTTCCAGTGTATTCATTGCCCGGGACGTGCTGTTGTTCCCCACGTTGTTGGTAATGTATGCTGATACGTTTTTGGGGCTATTTTTTTCCCCATGTTGTGAGCTATGCACACTAATTTCATGTTGGGACTGTTGTTTTCCCCACGTTCACTGATATGTTTCAGGACTGTGTAATTTGCTTGGGATTCATTTTCCCTGTTTAAGCTATGACAGCTGATTTAACTACATGTGTGCAATGGTTGGTCTTCGGACTGTGTTGGGAGCAGGGATGGGGGCTTGGTTTGCTTGATAAACCTGGTGTGTTGGAAACCACACATACAGAGCTAGAGGGATAGCTTTCTTCTTCACAACCCCTGAATAGCACTGGAAGGGAATGCAGGGCCTGAGGGACTGTGTAGCAGAGAAGGGACTGATTCCTTGTGTTAGGTGTGTGTGGGTGTTTTAGAAGCCAGGCTAGTTCTGGTGTAGGTGTTCGTAGCTCTGCAATGAGCTCACCAGCTTAGCATTTAGCCTTTCCCAACTCCTTGATGGCCTGATAAACCCAACTGTGTTGGCTTGGCTGTGTTTTGTATACCCTTGGCTATGTGTAAGCCGGCTAGTTCCCTTATTCCTTGGAGAATCATGCCCAGCTCGAGGGTGGCAGCGCTACTGAGAGATTAAGGAGCACGCTGGCCTATGGTTGGGTGGAACGTGGCAGCGATGTAGCTGGTTGCGGATCAAGTTATTCATAAGATAAGTGCTCTTGTCCATTTCTACTTATGCAACTATATTTACTATTAATGACTATAGTGGACATGTTGAATGAATGCTTGTATGAATGTATGATGTTTCCGCTATGTCTGATAGATAATTGCATATGTGCATGATAAATGTTCATGTGTGCATGTTTCCACTTCAATACGTTTGCTTCAGCATTCTATTTTAGCATTTTTATGCATCTACATGTTCATGGGGCTCTTAGCCTGTGTGTTTGAAGCTTGCAGTCACGTCCTCTTCGCCAGTCGGAGGCTTGGGGACATGACAGCATTGCTGCTAGTAATTGAAAAAGAGGTGAAAAAACTACTAGATGAAAAAATTATTGTGCCTCTAAGGTATTCATCTTGGGTTGCTAATTTAGTCCCTGTACGTAAGAAGAATGGAGAGATAAGACTATATGTAGACTTCAGGAACTTGAATAGATCTTGCCTCAAAGATAACTATTCATTACCAAAAGTAGATCAGATTTTGCAAAGGGTTGTAGGTTCTCATAGAATTTCGATGATTGATGGATTTTCTAGTTATAACCAGATTGCAGTTCAGCTGGAGGACCGAGAAAAAATAGCATTTACTACTCCTTCGGGGACCTTTATGTATGACAAAATGCCCTTTGGGCTCATGAATGCAGGTGCTACGTTTCAGAGGGCTATGGATATAGCTTTTTGTGGGTGAAAATGAAAAGTTTGTAGTGATATACCAAGATGACATCACAGTCTTTTCTAAGTCTGATGAAGATCATCTTAAACATTTGAGACAATTTTTTGTTAAATGCAAAAAGTTCGGTTTATCACTAAATCCTAAAAAGTCTCATTTTTCCCTGACTGAAGGAAAAATGTTAGGCCATGTTGTTTCCACTAAAGGAATAAAGATAGATCCAGAGAGAGTCAAGGCTATCTTAAAAATCAGAATTCCCAGAAATAAAAAAGAAATTCAATATTTTGTTGGAAAAATCAACTTTTTAAGATAGTTTATTCCCAATTTTGCAGAAATAATAAAGCATATCACTTAGATGCTTAAGAAAGATAGGGAGGTTAAGTGGTATAACTAGGCTAAACAAGCATTTGAAGCCATAAAACAAGCATCATTAGAAGCCCCTGTGTTGATGGCTCCTAATTATACAAAATATTTTGCAATCTTCTCATTTGCATCAGAAGACACTATAGCTGCTGTATTGTTACAAAAGAACTCTGATAATTTGGAACAGCCAATTTCATTCTGCAGTAAAACATTAAGAGACTCAGAACTGAAATATAATATAATGGAAAAGCAGGCATATGCTTTAGTTAAAGCTCTTAAATTTTTTAGAATATATGTTTTACATTCTAAAGTTGTGGCATATGTCCCAAATTCAGCAATCAAGGAGATTCTAGCATAGCCTGACAGCGAAGGAAAAAGAGGCAGATGGATAGCTAAGGTCATGGAATATTACGTAGAAATTAAACCAACAAAGTTGGTAAAAGGACAGGGGTTAGCTAAACTTCTGACGGAGTCAAATTTTCGGGTTTTGAATCTTCATGTGATGGCTGAACAGTCAGAGCAGGTTACGGCAGAAGAGCACAGTAAACAACAGGTTTATAACAAGTATGTTGAATCTGATTGGTATAAAGATGTTGTGTATTTCCTTTTGTATTTACAATGCCCTCTTGAATTGAACAGGAATGAATGCAAATCGTTAAAACTAAAGGCAATGAAGTATGTTTTAATAGATTAGATTTTGTACTGGAAGGATCTGGGAGGAATATTGTTGAAATGTTTGGAGAAATACGAAGTTGATGCTGTGATTGCAGAATTACATAGTGGAGTTTATGGAGGACACAAGTACTAGAAGGCAACTTCTTTCAAAATATTGAGAGCAAGATATTATTGGCCTACCCTTTTCTCAGATGTATATCATCAGGTTAGATCGTGTGTGGAATGTCAGAAATTTGCAAGTAAGCATAAGCTTCAGTCCTTACCCTTGAAACCTATTTCAGTGAATGATCCATTTTAGCAATGGGGTCTAGACTTCATCGGAGAAATTCATCCTCCCTCTAGTGGACAGCATAAATGGATTCTAACTGTAACTCACTTTTTCACTAAGTGGGTGGAAGCAGTTCCAACAAGGAGAGCAACTGAACAAGTTATAATTACTTTCCTTCAAGAAAACATTCTGGTTGGATTTGGCTGCCCTAGGAAATTAGTTACCGATAATGCTCCTTCTTTCAAATCAAAAAAGATGGTGAACTTCTGTCAAGAAAATAATATTATCCTAAAACAGTCCACACCATATTACCCACAGGGAAATGGATTAGCTGAGTCCAGTAACAAAAATATTGTAAACAGTATCAAGAAAATGCTATTTGAAAACAAAAGGAGTTGGGATACCAAACTAAAATTTGCTCTATGGGAAAATAGAGTAACAATTAAAAAGTCAATTGGGACATCCCCTTTCCAATTGGTTTATGGAATTGATGTTGTTTTCCCTGTTCAATTAGTAACCCCAGTCATTAAGTTTATGCAGGAAATAAAAGAAGAACCAGATGATATCAGAAGAAGAATGTTCCAGATAGTTTAGTTGCAGCAAGAGAGGGAAGCTATCAAGGATACAGCTGAGAGACATCAAAGAAGAATGAAAGAAAGCTTTGATAGAAAAGTTAAAAAAGAGATGTTTGCAGTTGGTGACCTCATTCTTAGATGGGATGCAAGAAAATAAGAAAAAGGTAAGCATGGGAAGTTTGAAAACTTATGGATAGGGCCTTTTTTAGTCATAAAGAGCCTCAGAAACAATACTTTTGTCTTACAAAATATGAAAGGTCAAGAGGTTGCAGGTCCAGTCAATGGACGTTTCTTAAAGCATTTTTACACATATTGAAAGACAAAGTGTTATTGTACATAGTCACTGTATATATCATTTTGCTTCAAATAAGACTCCAACCCAATAAGACAGAAATGACTTTAGCAGGTTTCTGAAGGCACCGGTCAGCATGTTCTCAAAGTATCACAGGAAAACTTTGTCCCCAGATGGAGCCAGATGTTATCTCTAAGGTTGTTTGACCTTTTTGTTTTAAGATCTTTGATTGTGATGTGTTTTTATTTTGTAAATTTTGCTTTGTTTTACACCTTATGTTTGATGGAATGACATTATGGTTTCTTTTATTATCCTGAATCATCAAAATCTTCATTCATTAGTCATGAACCTATGTATCTGCAAGAGATTGTATGTTATATGGTGAATTGTTAAAGCTGGTAGCATTATCCAAACTGGCAGCATTTTACTTACTGATAGCAGAATTCCAAAGGGTATTTCATTAAAAAAGTATATTGTTTATAAATACCATGGAGTATAAAAGGGTAATAAACTTTGATCATATTCATGATTATTGGGCATTCGATATGAATATGTGTTAAAGGAGCTCCTGTTCATAAAATGATGGGTTTTATCATGTCACTTATGAAACGGTACATCTGTCATCATTTTAAAATTTGAACACTGCATGCAATGAATGTTAGTACTGATCGTGGCAGAATCAACTTAATTCACTTGTTTCCCTAAAAATTTATCTCATTGTTTTGCTGGTTAAATGGAGAAGGATAGTCGGAGACCTGTTTGTATACTGTCGATCTTCATTGGTCATGAGCAGCAACGTTAGGGTTTCAAGCAGCTAGGGTTTGTTTTCAAACCCTGATGGATATTATGTTTGAAGGTCTGAATTATATCGTATACAATTCCCTACATCTCAGAGCAAGCGGTTACAGCAAAGAATTCCTTGTTTGGGGCAGTATATTGTAAAAGTTTTGTTGATTTGCATTACTGACAGAGGCTTAAGGGTAAGACCGACGAGGCCTTGGGTTCTATCTTCATTGTCATCTTCACTCTGTTAGAGCTGCATATCAATTCAATTAAGACTAGCGCAAGCATAGGTGCATTATTGACAGGTCAGAGCTAGCATGGAGTGAATAGTTTCCACAGAGGTAACTGCAGCAAATTTTAGTGGGTCTACTATTTTGTCTGAGATTTAAAGCCCAGTCTGTCTATATAACAAAGTTGAAATTTTCTAGGGTTTTAAATGTTGAAGGCAGTAGACAAGGAAGAGCCAGAGGTTATAGTGAAGAGAAATCTAGGAGGTTTCATCTGCAGGTTAGAACCAAACAATACAGACTGGATAATGCAATTTCCCAGGTCTGCTAAACTAATGCAGAAGTCTGGGTGGTTTAATTTTTGTGAGAAATTGCAAGGTTACCACTCATAGGTAACCATGTTATTTATTGAAAATTATAGAGATGAAAGAGTGCAGCTGCAAAGCCTAACAGTCAGGGTAAATGAGGATTCTATTGTTGAGGTAATAGGCGTTCCAGTACAGGGGGAGAAATGGTTTAACCAACAGGATTTCCAAGGTCATTTCAGTGAATTTATAATGCCAGGATGTGAAAAGTTAGATTGGAAAAATGGTGTTCACGTTAGCAAGATGAAGCCAGGTTGGAAGGTTCCTTTGGAGGTGATACAAAATTACATCACATGCGATGGCAGGTATGACAGAGTACTAAAATGCCATTTAAAATTGCTAATGCATATTAATGGAAATATACAGGTAAATCTCCCATTTTACTTATTAAAAATCCTCCAAAAGATGATCTCCAAGGTTCAAAACCATCCCAAGCATACTGCTCGCTCTGTTTATCATCAAGGCTTAATTAAATTATTGATTTTAGCTCAGTTGCAAAAGGAGGAAAGAACATGGGAATCCCTGTTAACAGAACTAGGGTTTAAAGACAACCCTAAGGAGAAAGGAAAAAGAATGATAGAAGATATTGACTAGTAAACAACAAGTCCTAATAAACCAGTTCAAACTGTTGAGAAAGAAGAAAAGAATACTGTTGAGAAACCCATCCAAGAAGGCTTGTTCCCTGAAGCTTCCTGCACAAATGAGAACCAGGAGAAACTCAGTGTTATGCTGAAAAGTATAGCTTCAAAGAATAAAATTTGTAAACAGTTATTCAAGACAGAGAATCCAAGAACTAGGTTAAGGAAAAAGATGCAGATAGAGAAAAGAGCAGCACATGAAGATGCCATGGATGTTGTACTGATACATGATACTGGAAGTGAAGAAACTATACATACAGCAAAGTACCAGTACTATGTATATAATGAAAAGTTTATTGATATTTAAGGCATAGAAGGCTCTATACTAGAAGCTTTTTGCACAAACAAGCAGGATAATCCAGATGATGGTGCAGCATCAAAGAGTTTACAGGAAGAAAGAGTCAATATAAGAGAAGAAGACTTGGAAACATCTCCAGAACTAAGCCAATGTAGAAATTCTTTGCATACATACAAAGAGAAAACCAGGTATCTGCAAGACATAAATGAAAAATTGATGGTGGCCAACAAGAGACTTCGTGAAGATCTGGAAGACAAAGAGACAGAATACCAAAAGTTGCTGATAATTTCCAAGGATATTCTAAGGGAGAAACGAGCCATTCAGAAGTAGTTGGAACAAGTCAAAGCTCGGAACAAGGAGGACAATAAGGATGCTGAATTCATTAAATTGTAGAAGCATTCACAGGTTTTGAGTGACTTAGCTACACTAGCATAGGCTTCTAGAAGCCTTTAGAAGTTAAATTCTAGTTTGCTTTTGAACTTATGTTGTTTATTTGACAAATGTATTTCACTTGTAATTGAATACTTTTTAAAAGGTATTGACTTCCCTATTTTTGTGGAGGTTCGAGCCTTAGATATAGGATCTTATGGTTAGTTTAAAGGAAACATTATTTTGTATTTAAGGGGGTCTCAAGAGGAGACAGGGGTTGGAAATTTTGGAGTTATGAAAGCCCAGTTTTGATCACCGTCTGTATAACATAAACACTCTACAGCTTCAATACAGGTTCTATTTTGAATGAGCATGATTGTGATTTTTCTATGTATGTTATGAATTGTGTTTCCTGTAACTTATCATGTATATGGTCTATTTGATTCCATTACAGTGATTCTTATTTTGAAACATAATTATCCTTTATATTTTCAGAAAACAGAGGCAGTTTCCTTTCATGACTTTATGATCATAGTTACTGAGATATTGGACCTTGTGTTTGGTTTTATGTTATACAATCCCTGTATAAATTCATAATTCTCTTATAGCTCTGATTGACATACCAGCCTAGTTCTTTGTTAACTGTTTGATTTTCTTGTAGCTCTCATATTATACCATCCTAGTTCTCTTATAACTCTGTGATTCTCTTATAGCTTTCATGATATACCAGCATAGTGCATTGATAATTGTGTGATTTTTTCCAATAGCTTTGATTTCATACCAGCTTGGTTTTCAATTTGATTTCATTGATTTGTACATTTTTGAAAAATATTTCCTTAAGCTTGAACCCCTGTAGTCTAGGTTCAACTTTAGGGATAACAGGAGGAAATCCAGTAGTTCTATCTGGGGCACGAAGAGGAGAGACCTCTTTAGATGACTTGATCAACCAGTATTGTGCATTGGGTATGGAGTCCTAGTCTAGGAAACTGTGTATCCAGACTATAGTGGATCATCCTTTGAGGATAGTAGTATATACGATGAGGAAGGTGGTGGGAACTAGTTCTGCCCACCTTACCACTAGATCACATATGTTATATGCTTTGCAGTGCATGGATCCCACTGTCTTCAACTGGTGGGAAGGCATGCTGTTTGAAAGATCATCTTAAAAAATGCAAGAGAGGAACACTAAAGCAATTTGGCTGCGGATCTGTTATAGTGTCTTTTATTTTACAACGGGTGCCCCATATGAGACTGCAGGCGACCATTAGCAAGCTTAACCCAGAGGATCCTAGGATGCTTGTATGGGTTATGGTCATGCCCTGCCATGGTAGTGGGAGACCTAAGGTCAGTTGCAGATCAGGGTTCTTTTGTTGGTTGAGAAACCAGTTACTTATGATTGAGGACTATGCCTACGAGGGAGCATATTTCTGTGACAACCCAGAGCTTGCATTTCCTAAGGGAGAAGTATGGGACGACCAAGGTAAGATAAGACACTATCCACTTTGTTTTTAGTTTTTGTATTTTATTTTATTTTTAATTTTGTAGTACTGAGATAAGTGAAAATGTTTCCATGTAAATATTGGACCTGTACGTCCGGCATGGATGTCACCCATTGCTAGGCGAGCAGGTACCATGGACATGATGCTATATCGCTCTGAAGCTGATGAAGAGTTTGGAGATATTAAGGAGAACCTACAGTGTTTGACTATGGGTATCCCTAACATGACTACTAATGAGGTCCCTAGCCATTATCAGCACCATACTACAGGTGTCTATGGATGGTTCTCTAGGCTACTCCGCAGAGTGGCTTAGGCTATCACATGATATCATGAGCAGCACCAGGACGAGGATTAGTCCACTTTGATCTTCACTTTTTGTACATGTACTACTGAAATCTTTGAAGCTTCATATTTTTCCCTATGTATATGTGTATTATGAACTTTTTACAATCCTAAACTATGAGCGCACTAAAAGCTAGATGCTTAAGCCCATTTTTGTATCTCGGTGCTACATTTTATATATATATATGAAACAATTTTATATTTACAGTTGTGTGTGTGGAAAATGTGATGTGTGAGATGATTATCTACTTATGAATCTACATATATGATGCTTATGTTTCAAATGGACCATTTAAATATGAGAAATGTACTAGTCTAAGACATAATTAGCTAGGGAATCTGCCACAGCGTTTAGATGTCTCAGAATGTGTTGATATGTAACCTGCTCAAAAGACCTTTCTAACAACCTAACTCTTTAGAATGTATGAAGAAGTAGGGGATTTCAGACGGTGTAGACCCGATTAAGTTGTTGAACAACTAGTTTAGAGTCTAGGTAAACCCTAATATCCTTACATCATTAGCTAGGGATTTCGTCAACAATCCAATCATGGCTTGGTATTCTGCTAGATTGTTGGTGGAGGGACCTATAAGAATACCCCCTGAACTCACCATATCACTTGTAGGAGAGTACAGTACCCAGGTTGTTGATTCAAGGTTAATTATATATCAATTAGCACCGTCAGCAAAACCAGTGAAAGTAGTCATCTGTCCATCAAACAAAAGACATATATAAGTAGGGTTTTATGAAAATACATTTAAAATCACACAAAATACACACTTTTCAAACCTAAGACACACAACAAACTATAAACAATATTTCCAAAGACCCTATGCTAGATGACCTAGGCATAGTATCTCTTGAGGTAGATCCCATTTCAAGGCTCTCCCAAAGGTATCCCTTCATAATCGACCAATTCATATGCCCCTTTCTCTAAAACATGACTAACAATATACGACCCATGCCACATAGACGCAAATTTGCCTGTCCCCATCTTTTCATGCTTTTGGTCATAATTCAAGATTAGGTCTCCTTCATTGAAGGAATGGGGTTGGACAGTCATGTCATATTGAAATTTCATTCATCGTTTATGTGTCTCATTGGCTAAAGCAACATCGAGTCAGGTTTCATCAAGTTTGTTTATATACAGGAATCTTTCTTCATCTATAGTAGTGTTGCGTAACAGTTCTACAGCAATTTTTAAAGAGGAGATCTCACATTCTATCAGTAGGGTTGCTCCGAGCTCGTATACTAGTTGGAATGGCATAAAACCAGTGGAATTTTTTACAGTCATCCTATAGGCCCAGAGTGCAAAGAATAGATGAAAATGCTAGTTTGACTTGGCCTGCCCTACCATTCATTGGAGCATTGTTTTTAGTAACTTGTTTATAGCTTCAACCTAGACATTGTCCTGAGGATATTAAGGACTAGAGTTATCATGACAAAACCCTAATTTGGTGCTGAGCTCTGCCATCATTTTGTTTTGAAAATGTGATCCGTGATCGGTCACGATGGTCCTAGGGATCCTGAATCTAGCAATGATATGGTTGAATAATAATAGTGCAGTTGTTTCTTCATCTTCGGCATATGTGGGAATAGCCTCAGCCCATTTTATAAAATAGTCCACAGCCACAATTATGTAGCCATGCCCCCTGGCTAAGGTAGGTCTATAGTGCACGAAGTCTTCACCCCATTTCGAAAAGGGGCCAACAGCTACAATGGGATGGAGCAAACATGGATGGTTGAGTTTCTTTGTGGTGAACATTTTACATGGCAAGCATTTCTTTACTGTTTCCATGCAATATTTGAAAATAGAGGGCTATAAATACCATGCACACAATATTTTCTGGGTAGTAGCCAACTCAGATAGGTGACCACCACAAGCTCCAACATGGAAATCATTTAAAACGATCTCAGCCTCCTCATGTGTAATACAATGACGTAATATGGATTCAACACCATGGCAGTATAGGGTATCATTCAGGATAAGATAGATTTTTTCTAGTGGAAAATGCAACGACGTTCATCACGAGAAGCAGTGGGCTGATATCGTAAAGTCTAGAGATACAAAATGATGTCTCCATACCAAGGGTCAAATGTACTAATGAGAAACAATGATTCATCGGGTAATGAATCAATGGGATATTTATTCTTTGTAGTACGGGGAAGGTCACATATGAGCTCTGCAAAAATGAGAGAATTCTTGGAAGTAATTTTTGCAAACTCCAACTCAAATTCCTGGAGAATGACAATCCATCATGAGTATTTTCCCCCAAGCACTAGACGTGTCAATACGTAGTACATGGGGTTAGATTCGGCATAAACAGTGGTGGTGCAAATAAGGATATAACGACGAAACTTCTGGACCACGATGACCATGGCCAGAGCGAGTTTCTCCACATGTGAATATCAGGTTTCAGAGTCTAGGAGACTCTTACTAGCATAGTAGATCACATGTTCATGATCGTGTTCATCTATTTGGACAAGGAACATGACTATGGTAGACAAGGAAGCGGCCACATACAAGGAATAATCCTTAGTATAATTGGGTGGTTGCAACACTGGTGCGTGGGTAAGTGCATGCTTGAGATTGTCAAATGTGTGTTGCATGCAATCATCCCAGACAAAAGTTGTATCTTTTTTAAGCAAAATCATGAAACCGTGTGTCCGTTCTGTGTAATTGTAGACGAAACGACGTAAAAAAAATTCCTTCCCTTGCAAACTCTAGAGTTCAATTATGTTTGTTGGGGTAGGTAGGGCAAGAATAAATTCAATCTTCAAGGGATCAATATGGATTCCATCTTTAGAAACAATGAATCTGAGGAGTCGGCCAGTTTCTACACAAAAAACACATTTATGGGGATTCAAACAAATATTGAAATGACGACACCTAAGAAAAATAGCTCTCAAATGATCGACATGGATATACCGCTGCTTGGAATGGGCATGCAGGTCATCAAGATAAGGTTCCACAACATGTTTGATATCATGAAAATCATACGACATGGCATGTTGGAATGTTGCGCCAACATTTTTCAAACCAAAAGAAAATTTACAGTAGGCAAAGGTCCCCCATGGGAAAATGATTGTTGTCGTATGTTGGTCAGATGGGAGAATCTCAATCTGATTGTAGCTGGACAAGATATACATGAAGGAAAAAATAATTCTTCCGGCACAGTTGTCGATTATTTAATCAATATATGGAGTAGGGAAATTGTCTTTTGGACAAGCCCTATTCAAATCTATGAAGTTGATCCAGACCCTAATAGTGCCCTGCTTTTTTTTCACAAGGACTATGTTGGACACCCATTCAGTTAAAGGTATAGGGTAAATAAAAATATCCTTCAGAATTTTTTCAACTTTTTCCTTGATGGCAGCTACTTTTCATGGACGAACTTGTCGTAGTTTTTGGCAGATGGGCTTGGCATCAGGATAGGTTTTGATCTCATGAACAAAAATGGAAGGATCAATCCCTCGCATTTCTTCATATGTCCAAGAGAAAACATCTCGAAATTCTTTAAACAAGGATGTATATGATTGAACCTCAAAAGGAGAAGAGTTCTTGCCTATATAAATGTTCTCTAAAATTCCTGGTTTTACTGATATGTTGGCGGGCATGGTTTTTATAATATTACGTAGATTTCCTTCAGACTCGACACCCCGAGTGAGGATGGGAGACTGAGGATATGTGGTTATATCAGATGAAACAGCTAGGGAAAAGTGTTATTCTACCATATGGCAAGGGGGAAGGAAAGAATATCGATGATGATGGTCTTTCCAGGGAATCTCGTCTATTGACATGACTTCCATGATGGATTCATCTGTGGGAAGTTTATGTGAAAGATAATCTAGAGATGGGGGGGTTTTCAAACCAATATGGAAAGTGATAACAATATGAGGCCACCAACAAATGGTCATTGATGGAAGAATCACTGATAGACTAGATAGTGTTATAAACTTCTTCAAAAGGAGTGAGAGATGTTGATTCATCAACAATCAATTTTTGTTTGTCTATAAAGTTCTAGAAATCATATTGATAGATGCAGTTTGTGAAGCAGGAGGAGGATTAGATAATGGAAAGACTCCCATGAGTGATGAGTCTTTGATAAGTCCTAATCCTATGTCCTGATATTGTGGGGTATTCAGAAGCACAATGGTATTTTCATCATGAGTGATAGCAGCTGGTGTGATGAAATCTACCTGGTCTATAGTGACAATCCTTCCTTGGAATCGGAACTGAATGATCTGAAAAATGGTCAATGCTACAGCTTGCATAGCATAAAAATAGTTATGACCTAGGAGTAGGTTATAGTCCAAAGGATCATCAATGAATTCAATGTAAATGGAGGCTGGCTTGCCCCCTAGTTCAACATGGATGGCAGGTAGTAATCCATAAGGTTGTAAGCTGCAGCCATCAAAATCCTTAAGGCGGTAGGTGAACGGTTGATTTTAGGAGAACCGATGGCTCTCCAACAAGATAAAGACATGACAGATGTAGAGGCTCCCTCATCTAAAATAGTACGACGAATGGTTTTTCCAACAATTTTAGTGGATATCTAAAAATCCAATTGGTGTGAGAGTCAGGTTTTAAAATCATCATGTTTGAGAGTGATGACGTTACTGGTTTCAGGATCCATAGCTCCAAGTGCAGTAAGAAAGTTTTTTGGTTGGTTGGGATAGGTTTGGAGTACTTCTAACATTGACATAGCACAGGGTGCTTGAGCCAAATATTCTACTATGTTATAATATTGGGCAGCACATGCGTTAGGGTTGATAATGGACTTACAAAGAGTACCCTTGGGTGCGTAGAAAATTTCTTCTGGAATGGGTTTTTCAATGTGAAGACCGTTACTAGGAGGAGGTGTGGAAGCTGAATGTTTTTTAGGTGGAACTTCATCAGATTTCTTTTCTAGAGGAGGGTCATAGCTATGTGATATTGTGTTTAAGTTAACCGTTTAGCTAGACATCATTCTAACCTCATCAATCGATGAAGATGACCCATGCAAGGATTGATGATCAATTAATTGTTGTTGGGCGGGGAAAGGATCTTTAACAACTACAGGGGTGGGCGAAGTTTTAAAAAATTTACTAACTTCCTCACGATGAGGACATTCTTTAGTGAAATGAACCCCCCCACAAATTAAACAAGGATATTTTACCTTTCTTTTATTTTTTGAATCAGCATCTAAATTTTGTGGTTTATTACCCTCATGTTGGTTATCAGGTTTTTTCAATTTATTTTTCCCTTTCTTCTTTCCACTGGAAGATTCAACGGATTGAACCGCATTCACTTCAATAGAAGCCATAGGAGAGGGTGCAGTTTTGGAAGGTGGAATTGGTGGTGAGGCGGTTTGATTTTTCCTCTTATAATATTTTGCCGCTGTTTGTGTCTGAACTGAACCAAGTATGCCATCAATGGGTGGTTCAGTTGTGGGTCTTGATGGATCAGTTGTGGGACGAGGAGCATGAGGAATAAAATCATACAAAGTGCCTAATTGGGAATAAACCAAATCAAGGTACTGAGCACGGCTAATATCCTATTCCTCGGTAACAGCGCCTCCCATGCAAACATCTCTAGCAATGAGCAAAAGTAAATACTTTGTAAACCAATCAGCTAGTAACTGATCAGGAATAGGAGCCTTGATTAACCTACATCTTCTTATCCATTCATGGATATGATCAGAGATGTGGTTTGATGTGTTCTGTCGAAGTGAGGTCAATAGGTTTGTACTTGTTTCGTATCGGATGGGTAACTGAAAGTGCATTAAGAAAGCCATAGATAGAGCATTAAAATCCCAAAAAGAGTGTTGTGGTAGCTCTATATACCATTTAGCATCAATGCCTGTGAGAGTTCTTTGGAAGAGTCGAAGACGGATCAAACCATCCATCAAAGAATTGGATTAACATCATATATGAAAATTCATCACATGGTTCTTAGGATCTTCACCAGGTTTACCATCAAATTTGGGTATATATAAATGTAATTTGACCAGAATAGCAAACCAAGAGGGGTCATGATGAATGGGATCATTGATCAATCTGGAAAAATATGGAAAATCTAATGTTGCCAAAAATGGCAATTGTTGATTGGGTTGTGGGAACTGGTAGTACTGATATGGCATTTTCTGACAAGTAGAACCGTAGGTAGATTGATAAATAGGTATGGATGATGACCCGGAGTCTTGTTTATTAGGTTTTCGGTTATTTGAAGGTCCCCTGGATGAAGGGTTACCTGAAGGAGGTGGTTTTCCAGGGGGTGGTCCTCTAGATCCTCTAGACCCTCCATATCCACTAGGTCCTCTAGGTTCACCAGATCCACCGGATCCTCCAAGTCCACCAGATCCACCAGGTGGTGGTCCGCCAGATCCTCCAGGTCCACTAGGTCCTCCATGTCCTCTAGATCCTCCAGGTCCTCCAGATCCTCCAAGTCCTCTAGGAGGTCCTCCAGGTGGGGGTCCTCCAAGTGCAGGCCCATATCCTCCAGCAGTAGGGACATAAGTGCCTCCATAAGATGGAACATTGGACCAATTCGGTTGTCCCCATGGTACAAATTAATTTTTAGGATAGGGAACTTTAGGATTGGCTCCCCCTAGGGGAATAGGATGATAAGTTGATTGAGGCGAGGGGGTTGATTCCTGGGATATGTATATCCCCAAGAAAGTAGAGTAATAATAGGTGGGACCCATGAGGGCCCTCCCTTACCGAAAGGAACAACAATCGTAGTGGAACTAGGAGGAGGGTAGTTTGTTGTTGGTGGTCCAGTAGGTAAGTTTTTCCCCATGCTAGAAATAGTCCCTCCAATAGTCAATGAAGTTTGAACTAGGGGTTGTCCCCCAGGTGCAGAATCTTTTGGAGAGTTTGGAATAGATGGGGAATTTTTATTGGGAGAGGGTGTCTGAATTGGATTATGAGCAGGAGATGGGGTGTAAACGGGGTTCTGTTTAACCAAATTTTGAATTGGTAATTCTTTAAGTTGAGCTACATGTGGTGATGAAAGGGAACGATATCCAGGTCGGGTGTTTATTGAAGGCTTGGGATGAGGATAAGTACCTCTGTTTTTAAGTTCTTCATCCTGTGCACGCTTCTTGTGCGTACGCTCAAAATATTCTCTGGAAATTTCTTTGTTTAACGGAGCATTTTAAAATATCGTTATCAAAGGAGAAACTATATCAGACTCCGATTCAATGGTAGGAATTCCATATCCAGCAATAGTTTGTCCTAAGGATGTTCTCCAGAAAGGATCATTTGGGCCATATTCTACCCCTATAGTTTCATCAAGAGGATGATTTCCAATCCAATCGGATGAGCCAGGTTGACCCTTCGTTGGAAAGTGAAAGGATGTGTTAGCTTCAGGAGTCAACCGAACCAAAGGGTTGTTATAAACCGAGAATTATTCTCTAGGTTCAGTAGATGGAGTGGTTTCTATATGAGCTTCAGCTGAAGCTGGTCATTCCATGGTTACCTCTTCTTGTCCTTCGATGGCTGGAGGAGAGTCAAGAGGTAAACCCTACAACCTCCGGGATTGACGCATCGCAAGTTGCTCAACCATGGTGGTGGCCATAAGTCTTCTAATATAGATCAAAAAAGGATGGAAAATCACACAAACAAACCTACATAGAGCTAAAGGTCGTAAGAAGTCTTAAGTGATAGGACAGGTTCAAAATAGTCGGTCTCTCACCAAGATTTTCAAGAAGGTGCAACTCACGATATACCTCAAGGGCACGTGCGTAGTAATCTCCCCGAATGTTGTTTTTGGTGTATTTCTCCAAACAAGATGGCCAAAGGGTTTTTCTCAATTGGATAAGGAATCCTAGTGGGGTCTCCCGATATACGCAATGTACATGGTTGCTCAAATTGGTAGTAGTGTTATCTAATGCACAACCATTCACAAGGGGCCTTCCGATATACAATCGAGTACGTGAAGTACCTTTATATATACCTCAAGGGTACGTGAAAGTCCATTCGATATATCGATAGTACGTGGAAGAACCACGCGAGTCTCGGGTTGTAGTGCAGAGAAATTAATGATAGCTACTACATTTTACGACACCCGAACACGTCACTAACCTATAACTCAACTTTCTATATAATTTTGACCTAAAGATACCATTACTTTTATCTGAATTATTAGGTGAACGTTTGTAAGGTGTTGTCTCCAATAATGCAAACTAAATCTATATGCAAAATCACTTCTTTGACTTCGATGAGACCTAATTAGGGTAAGGAAGAGACATTTTCTTTTCTTTCAAAAACACACCAAAAAATGCCCCTTTCAGCAGTCACAACAAGATCTTAATCAAGAGATGCAAAAGAGAATTCTTTCAAATGCAAATATTTTTCAAACAAGCACCCAAAAGTCTTTGAAATGCAAGAAAGAAAACTTAGCCTCTAACGTGCATGCAAAATTAATTTTTGCTACAATGTCAAAAAGACCTATTCTTCTAAACCACTCATGCAAATGAAAATGAAATTTTCTTAAGCATTACTAGGAGGACAATAACAAGATTATTTTTGTATTTTTATGGAAAATATGAGGCACACAAAGCAGTTTTTAAAGGAAAACTAACTCTAGAAGGAGGTTACAGGTTTTCTTTTCAAAACAAAACTTTTCATACACTTTCTCAAAAAAGCCAAAACTGAACTATTCTCCACTTTCCTTTATAAAAACAAAGAAGATAACGGCTTGGAAATGAGCTCAAAAAAAGAATTGAATTCGCAAAACAAGTAAACCCAGATAGCAAGCAATCAAGCAGAACACAGGAAAGTTTTAAGAGAAACAAGCAGTCTACGGCTTGGAAATGAGCTCAAAAAGAGAATTGAATTCGCAAAACAAGTAAACCCAGATAGCAAGCAATCAAGCAGAACACAGGAAAGTTTTAAGAGAAACAAGCAGTCTAAAGAAGTTTGAAAATAACTTTTTCAAGCAAAATTAAAAAAATTTACAGAAAATTTTGAAGGCCTACCTCGGCCCACTGAAGAGGTTTGCACCAGAGCATCATAAGTTTAACCGGTGCTTTCTACCTTCTGCACGCTGGTGCCGTCGACACTTTGTCAAGTCTGCAAAAGGAACTATCGGCGCACTTGGGAAAAAAGACAAAAGGCACCCTAAGGAGATCAACACTCTATCAGCCGAAGAGAGGTGCGCCATTCAAACTGCAGAATGAAAGGCCAAAGGTCTGTAGGAGAAACCAGAAAAGACTAAATTGGACTAAAAAGGGGTGGAAACCACTGAGAAAAAAGTAAATAATCAGAAAAGTAAGATGAATGTCTTACCTTGTTAACTGAAATCACTAAAAGGAGAGAGAATAACCTTCATAGATGGAATGGTTATCGAAGTTTGTAGATCTAATTGGATCTGCACCAGATCTGAATGGATCTTCCCTAGATCTGACTAAATTAAGCTTCCCCATTGGAGTTCCCAATTTTGTTATCATGAATTCTTAATCAGTGCAGACACTATTTGTTCCTCTGCACTGTAAGTCACAAGCACAGAACAAAAAGACACAGTAACATATCCTTCCCTTAAATAATCAAATTAAATAACATGAAACACAATATAACTCAACCCTAGATCTCTTTGTCTTTTCTCCAAAATCTGTTTGCAATGGTTCAATACCTGCAAAACAGATCAAAAGACAAACAAACAAGTTGAGAGCATCATGATAGATTGATTATTTATATCAGGGATCAAGGAGCCTAATAATATATAATTAATATCAATATATCAAATATAGGAAAGGGGAATGTCTTTGTATTACTTATGAAAGAGATAGAAGTACAACCAAAAAGCATTGATGTCGATGGCTTCGATATCTACAAGAACATCTATAATACTCTATGACTATGAATATCTCTCCACACACATGCTAGCTCTACTTTGCCTCTAACTCAGACTTCAATCCAACAGCATAAGGGTACTTTTCTGGACCTCCCTCACTCACATCATGAAGGCTTCATTAATAGCTCCAAAACCATGAGATTGACTTGGGGGAATGGATAGAATGTGATCCCTACATGTGAGGGAAGCGAATGCCACATCTCCCAAGTATGTAGGAACTGAATCCATGGGGGCTTCCACATGGAAGCTTCCAGAAACTTATTTTTTCTTATTTTTTGACCATCGGCACTATTGGTAGAAAGGATAGGTGTGCCGACCTAGGGTTTTATCAAGTTAAAAAGGAAACGACACTCTTTACTCCACTGTGAGAAGCACTGTCAGTGCTATGTGTAAAAAGAGAAAATGCGCTGACCTTTTAAGATATGGAAAAAATAAATCCAAGTTATCTCATGTCAGGTTTCTTAGAAGGAAAATGATCAATGAGGAATTTCCAAAAAGGCTGATGGGTAGTGTGGAATTTTCAAGTGCAATAGAATGCCCCCCAAAGTATGAAGCTATAAGAAAGTGATAGGTGAAATAGTTCGCAATATTGTTGCACCTATAAATCTCAAATTTCTTGTCAGCCTCCACGGGAATTTCACTTTACCTTTCAACCTCCCAGAAATCCTAACTTGAGTCACCTTGGTCATTTTTTCCCACACCTAGAAGGGAAAGCACTGTCCTGTTTTTTGCACAGAGCGTCGGCGACGCATGTCCCAGTTGAGAAAAAAGCGTTGTTTTCCCTCTTCTTTCGCAAAAACCCTAGGTCAACGCTCCTGACATTTTTGCTAAGAGCACCGATGGTCAGTAAATGATAAAAAAAAGATGTTTATAGAAGCTTCTATCCAGAAACCTCCATGGGTTTAGTTCCTATATGCTTGGGAAAGGTGGCATTCGCCTTCCTCACCTATAGGGATCTCATCTTATCCTTTTTCCAAGGCATCTCTTGACTCCTAGGCCTATAAATGAAGGCTTCATGAGGAGAGTGGGGGAGGCCAGAAAAAGCATCCTTATGATCTTAGTTTGAAGTCTGAATTAGAGGCAAAGTAGAGTTAGCTTATGGTTGAAGAGGTCTTCATAGTCATAGGAGATTGTAGACATTCTTGTCGAGATCGAAGCCATCGACATCAAGGATTTTGGTTGTACTTGTTTCTCATCCATATATTAATACAAAGAAATTTCCCTTTCCTATATTTGATTGTATTGATAGTAATTAGATATTATTGGATTCCTTGATCACCAATATGAATAGTCAATTTATCATGATGCTCTCATCCCTTTTGTTTGTCTTATGATCTATTTTACAGGTGCTGAACCATTGCAACGATTCTTGGATAGAAGGAAAATGGATACAAAGTTGAGGTATATTGTTTTTTATGTTGGTTAATATGATTATTCAAGGGAAGGATATGTCGTTGTGTCTTTTTATTCTGTAGTTGTGACTTACATTGCAGACGAACAAGTAGTGTCCATGTTGGCAGGGGTTTTGGTAAGTGAGTTGTGCAGTATCGCGGAAGTTGCGCAAGCTCATGTGGTACCACGCAAGGCCAAATTAGCATGATGGGCGGAAGAATAACCTCTTTGAATATTTTATATGTTATTTGACCAAGTTTTGTTTTAATAGGTCATTAGCAGTTATAACTTAGTTAGAAGTGGACCCTCAATGTAATGGCGCAATCCTATTTATAGATCTAGTTTTGCAAGTAAATGGCAACGAGAAGAGGAGAGAGAAAGAGGATCATGATCATCACAGGAGAATCGTATCAGAGGATAATTGTGGCATAAGGTCTAGTGCGATCTAGTTTTGAAGAATTTCTTGTGTATCTGTGATTTATCTGGGTTTTCCTTATGTATGCAATCTCTGGTTTTGGAGAAGAATTGTGTAATTTCGATCCTTTGCAGAAGATTAATATGATATGACAGTTGTTGCACAAATCTTGCCTGTTATCACTGTTGTGATCTAATCTATTATGATGTTGTGACCTGTCTTGTTATGATGTTGCTGTGATTTAGTCTCTTTCTGTTATATTGATGCGATCTATTTTAAATTCTACTACTATCTATTACACTATGAGTTGATATGTTTTATGAACAATACTGTGGTATTAGAGATATTGGGATGACTGTATGATGTTGTGGAAATGAATATATAATGACTGCATAAGTTCTGAATACACTCTGGAAGTTGTAGAAATTGTTTAAAGTCAACTGCAAATATTTGGATCTAGCAGTTATGGTGTCTTCCCGTCAGATCCCCATATCCTTCATCCCCACTACTGAAAACTCAGTTCTGACAGCTCTCCCTTGACCATCTTAGGTGATACTTTGTCTGCTCCACGGACATTACTAGGCAGGGTAAAACCTGTCTGGGCTAGTGCTCAGGGAGATTGCGCTGGTTGGGTGTCAACAGAGTGAGAACCCCTGTTGAGGAGACTTTATTGGTAGGTTTGACCAACAAATGGTTCTGTTTCCAGGATCGAGTTGCTATTAAGAGGAGGATATGTTTTGGCATTCAACTCGACTGGATATCGAAGGGTGGTTTGAGCGAAAGTTGTGGGAGTTTGCTGAAGTTGAAAATTAGAATCCAAAGATGTCAACATGGCATTGGTTGGATAGGTATATCCATAATGGTCCTCACAAATGGTTCTTTTGTGAATTTCGTGTCCTCTTGTAGGAATGGCTAGAAAATTTCACTAAGAAGAAGAAAAACTTTCAAGGAGGAGAGCTGAAATCCTGGACCCTAGAGTTGATCCAGGAGTTACAAGAAACCAACAATAAGGCATCGCAGGCACTTGAAGTATGGTTGGATAGTATCTTAGAAGGATACATCACTGAGTTTGCAGTCGACACCAATAAGTCCTTTAGCAAATCAAAAAGGGAGTTCTTCAGTGGACCTTGAGGAATATTCTTATTGTCACTGCAGCTATCCATTAAGAAATTGGTCTGTGAATAAGGTATTCTAAACATGGACCAAGAGTAGTGGAACTCTAGTGTGTGGAGCATGTAGGAACTATGAAGGAAGGGGGGAGATGCATGAAAAGGTAAGGGGTAGATTGGCATGAGTTCTGGTGATAATGTGAAGGTTGTTGAGGAAACAAGTGGTTGTACAAGGGGAGGAGCAAGGTTTCAAGAGAAGAGGCTGAGGATAGGAGAAGGTCCTGTTGCGATCGAAGTGCAATGCCATGAAGAAAAACCAAATGGGATGAAGCGACATTTTTGTGACGATGAGGATGACTAGGGCCAAGTTCACCTGGAAGGACAATAGGATCGAACCCCAGCAGTAACATGCCCATGCCTCTGTGCACTACTACACCATAAGGATAAAATACACACTCTGCATCAACTTTCTCGATGTATCAGCAACAGTCTAGTAATAGAGCACCAGCAGAAGGAAGAAGGCCCAGAATGGTGGGTGATGAAATGAAGTTACCAATATTCAATGGGAATGGCACTGATAATCCAGAGCAGTACTAGTTCTTATGTGAGGTGATCCGGACTACACTACAAACTGTCGATGATGATGTTAAGAAAAGTCAGCTGGCCAATACTATGAGGGGTCATGTGCTGGAATGGTTCATGCAATTCATGTGGATCCCTTAGGAAGGTACCGTGAAGACATTAGACGAGATCCAAATAGGGTTATTTGAATAATTTAAGAAGCCAAAGTCTGAGACTCGATATATCACTAAATTGAAAGAGATCAAACAGTTCCCTAATGAGATGATTTGGGACTTTGATCAACGGTTTAAGACATTGATGGCTCGGGTTAGTTTTCATATGGGTGATGTTTAGCACAAGGAATGGTTCATCTCCGTGCTTGTCTCGCATATCAGATAGCCACTAAGGCAGGAAAAGATTGCGACATAGAGTGAGGCTCTGGAGACCACGATGATATTGGAGGCATCGCCAATAGGAGAATCTGTGGTTGGAATGAATCAAATTCAAGAACAGTTGGCCAAATTGACACTCCAACTGCAATATATCAAAAAGGACAAGGAATATCATGATGATCTTTGGTGCACCCATTGCCATGCAGACAGACATACTAAGGACACTTGTCCTAAGTTTCAAAATTATATGTTGTCAGGAGCATCGAATCCATTGAGTTGTGCTGGTGTACCATGGTGTCGCATATGTTAGGTCTATGGGAATCGACATGAGAACTTTGTTTACATGTAGAAGATGGTTACCAAGGCAAAAAAATTGTACTGTACATTTTGTCAGTCAGTCAGACACGATGATTAAAACTTTTTAGCTTATGATTTGCTCCAGGAAAGGATGTATGATTCATATTTTATGAAAGGTGAGGACCCCCGGACAACACAAGCATAGCCACAAGTATTTCAACCAGTAGCACAAGTGTTGTATACACCACCACCTCTATTGCAGTTTGTCCCCGCGCAACCACAGCAACAGTTTATATCACAGCCGTATTTTTCACCTCCGCCACAAATGGTGGTACAACCACAATATAACTAGGCACCACGACTATAGTATAATCAGCCACAATATGTTTAAGCCGTGCACTATGTCCAACAGCAACCAAACCCACTGCAACAACAGATGGCCCAACCACAGTTTCAGCAAGGAGGAGTCCGAGGAGAATTCCACGGAGGGTTTAGACGTTGAGGAGGAGGATTTGGTCAAGGAGGAGGACGAGGTCATGAATCAATCCAGTGTTACACCTGTGGGGTATTTGGGCATTATCATAGGGATTCCCCTCATGCCCAATGTACATACTGTGCATCCAGTTATCATAACGTTGAAAGCTTCCCTTAGTTGATTGCAAAATGGCAGGCTGGAAATATTCCTCAGTTACAAAATGTGCAGAATCAGAACCAGCCTACATTCCAAGTACAAAACCAACTGATAATGTAGAACCAGGTCCCACCGTAGACTCAGAATCAGAACCAGCCTCATACTAAGAACCAGCCAATGAATCATCCATTGAATCAGAACCCGCCATTGAACTTGAATCAAGGACCGACAATTGCCACAATTCAGGCCGAGCGATGAATGAAGGATGTCAACATTGGGATCGTCACTCGCGCTGGTGCAACAACTAGAGACGATGGACCATGGCTACAAGTTCGGCTCACTGGTAAGAAAAAGTTTACATTTGATATTACAACAGAGAAATACACCTTCTTTGGCACAAAGAATGCAATTGGGAGAAATTCGGCTAAGTTACCAATTGTTGATATGCCATTTTCTTTTGATCCATCTGTAGAGGTTGGGCCATCGTGGAAGCATGGTACCTTGCGGAATTTCCTTCAGAGTTTTCTATCGTTGGTAAGGGACTTTGATGCCCTTGTCAAGCTTGAGACATTATTGCACCACCCAGATAAGACAGTGAAGGATTTTGCTGTGAATTCTTTGCAAAAAATGAAGATAGGAAAGGAGATGAGGATGAATATCTAGATCAGAGATTATGAGGTTGACTCGGTCATTTTAGATCTTAGATCATATGTAAACATTATAACCAAGCAAACTTGGCAATTGATGGGAAAGCGAACATTGGGATGGTCGTCAGTACAGTTGCGACTAGCAAATCAGGAGAAGGTTCATCCCATTGGTCGCGTATCAAACTTGGTTGTCGACATTGAAGGCATGAAAATGCATGTTGACTTTGATGTGATAGAAGTAGTAGAATAAGCTGGTTCCTATCCCATGCTACTAGGGATTGGATGGAATAATGATAGCATGGCAGTTATCAACTTCAAAAAAATGAGTTATGACATTTGAAAACCAGGATGTCAGGGTCATTTCTCCTATGGCCCCTCAGGAGGGATGGCGATATATTGAACTTGTGAAGGATGAAGTCAGGAGAATTTGGGATCACGCTTATAACATCTTTGAAGACTATATCCATCCTATCGTCGACGGATAGCTTGGATGGTGCAACACAAGTTCTACATCCTCTGACTTGGATGATGCTCTGGAGAATTGGCAGAATAGGTTGCATGAAGTATCATTCAGGAAATGTGGGTTGATTACACAATCTCTTCGGCATGTTGCAACTAAGACTGTCAAGTTTCCCATTTATGAAGGACTGTCGGGACTATCAAATTTCTTTTAGGAATTTGAAGAGAAATGATTTGAACCGCAAAGGATACTGGCTCTCGATATAGCACTGAAGGATACTCCAGCTCGACGATGGGCGACACACAAATAGATGATCCATGACTGGGAACAGTGCCACAGATTGATGATGGTGTGCTTCTATGATTTAGAGGTCTATCATGTTGGGAGATATGAAGGATGAAATGATCCCACCAGTCATTTAATCGAGCATCAGACTTTATGGGCGTTGCGACCCAGAGATGAATGGATCCACTCTTTTGTTCACACTATGGAAGAAATGCCGAGATCTTGCTATGTGGCGGCAAAGTTGCGCATGACTATCACCACTTGGGAGGATTTGTCTATTTGTTTTGTGTAGACATTTAGTTTTCAGGACATCAACCCAAAAATATGCAATGCTTTACAAATCATCCACGATGTCATACTCAAGATCACCCATGATTCCTATCCCATTGATCCACATGTGCATTTTTAAATCCAATCCCTGATGACTTGCTACAACTTGTCTGGGGAACCTGAAGATGATGATGAGTTGTGGAATGTTAATATTCCAGAGTCTAAAGGAAGCCGTGATGTCGCAGCCCCCGACATATCGGCAGACTCGATGAGTTAACTGCTGAGGATCTGAAAAGTCAACACTGGGTTGACGGAGAACCAAAATTTGCCAATGTAGGAGACTAGTGGGATGAGGAGACCATGGCCAAGATCATAGACCTACTACATGAATTCCAGGACGTTTTTTCGACACAGTTTTTAGAGATGAAGGGAATTCTAGGAGACCTGGGAGAGATGAAAATCATGTTGAAACCAAATGCCAAACCGGTGCAACAAAGGTTGTATCGACTGAATCCACGATACAAGGACTGTGTGAAGGTTGAGATTGACCAGATGCTTAATGCTAGGATCATCGAGCCTATAGAAGAATCCAAGTGGATAAGTCCTATGGTGTTCCAAGATAAAAAGATAGGAGAAATATGCATTTTCATCGACCTAAGGAAGCTGAATGATGCATGCATACATGATCTATTCCCAACCCCTTTTACAAACGAAGTTCTTGAAGGCATAGGAGGACAAGACATGTATTCCTTCACGGATGGCTTCTTGGGATACCACCAGATCCGGATTGCGAAGGAGGATCACCATAAGACTACATTTGTCACTGAGTGGGGCTTTTTTCAATATACAGTCATGCTGGTTGGGCTGAAGAATGCACCACTTGTATTCTCTCATGTAGTTGTCATTGTATTTAAATATTTTATTCAAAATTTCCTACAGGTGTATATGGATGACTAGACTGTCTATGGACTAATTAGGGACCATCTGCACAACCTACGACTGATGCCAGAAAGGTGTCGACAGCATCAGATTGCCTTAAACTCTAAAAAGTGTATTTTTTGTGCACCATTTGGAATGCTACTGGGGAATATAGTCTACAAAGAAGGTCTATTGGTCGATCCAGTGAAGATCACACTAATCCTTGGTTTACCACCACCGACTAATGTCAAAATGCTTCAGGCCACACTGGGGCATGCCGGATACTATCGCAAGTTTATCAAAGGATACTCTATGATTACTACTCCCATGGAGAAACTACTAAAGAAGGATGCAACCTATGAATGGACTCATGAATGTCAAGGAAGCTTTGATACTTTAAAAGCTAAGATGGCCTTTGCGCCCATACTGGTTTTTCCTGATTCAGATAAGGAGTTCCATGTGCATGTCAATGCTTCTTCTATCGCATTGGGGGTCGTTCTTGTGCAACTAGGCGAGGGAGAACCAGATCATCCAATCACATATGAAAGTAGAAAGTTGTCTTTTACTGAAAAAAATTATACAACGACAGAAAGGGAAGGCTTGGCGATGGTTTATGCATTGAAAAAGTTCTGGCACTACTTGTTGGACAGACATTTCAAGATGTTCATTAATCATTCTACTTTGCAATACCTGGTCAATAAGCTTGTGTTAAGGGGGAATATTTGTTGATGGTTGTTACTCTTCCAGGAGTTTGATTTTGAAATAGTTGTGAAGCCAGGGTGATTGAACGTTGTCCCAGATCATCTATCTCGCGTTGAGAATGGTAAAGAACCGACCAATGATGATGACGGATTGCCAGATGTGCAACTGTTCCATGTTGACACCGCAAATGATCACTATGCACCAATTATTCAGCTTTTGGCCACTAGTGTCTCCCTGGAGGACATGTCGACTAGACAAAAGAAGTAGTTGGTATTAAAGGCTTCTGATTTTCAATTAATTGTTGGACAGTTATATAATCTTAGACTGGATTAAATCTTGCGACGGTGTATTTTACCGCATGAGCAAGGTCCCATTCTCAAAGAAACACATGCAAGAATTGTGGGAGGCCACTATGGAGGTCGGGCTACTGTGTAGAAGGTGTTACGCATCGGACTATGGTATCCTATGTTGCACAATGATGTCGTAGACTATGCGAGGAGCTGCGACATATGCCAATGTGTCGATAAACCATCGCGGCAGGATGAGATGTCGTTGGTACCGCAGGTGACTCTGCAACCATTTGATAAATGGGCTATGGATTTTGTGGGTCCTATTAATCCACCAGGGAAGCAGACTGGTGCGCGATACATCATTAGTGCAACTGCTTATCTCACTAGGTTGGTGGAAGTTGCACCAGTTGTGGATTGTACTGCTGCGACAGCAAAGAGGTTCATCTTTTAAAACATTATGACATGGTTTGGGTGTCCTAGGATCTTGATGAGTGACCATGGCAGCCGCTTCATCAACCAGACTATGAAAGCGCTAACTGAGGAGTTGCAGCTGGAAACATAAGAGGAGCACAGCATACCATCGATAGGCGAATGGGACCATTGAAGCATTCAATAGAAACTTGGAAACAACACTGACTAAGGTATGTAATGCTAACCGCGATGACTGGGACCTAAAAATTCCAGTGATGCTATGGGCCTATCGCACTACTTGTAAAAGGATAACTAGTTAGACACCATTTAAGCTGGTCTATGGGCAAGACGTAGTCATGCCCATGGAGTATATTGTTCCTAGTCTGTGCATTGTCGCAGCGACGACCATGGATGATGTAGAAGCATTAGAAGAACAAATTGCGTAGTTGATCTAGCTTGAAGAAGACTGCTTTATTGTTGGCTTCCACCAATACGTTGTGAAGGATCGACAAAAGGTGTGGCATGATTGCCACATTAAGAAAAAAAAGTTTGCAGAAGGAGATTTGGTGTTTTTATACAACAATAAGTTCATCAAGCATCCCAGTAAGTTACAAATGCACTGGTTGGGTCCATATCTTGTTCATTCCATTACTTATGGCAGTGTAGTTCAATTATAGCAATTAGATGACACAGTATTAATGATACTTGTCAATGGGAGTCGCTTGAAGCCCTATAGGTCGGGATCAACAATGCGCACTACTTGAGACATTGTAGAAAATAAATTAAAGCAGTAAGGCGAGCCTCGGGAGAGAAGCTACGCAAGGTTAATTTTTGTAACGATGACTAGTCGACCACTTGTGACAGTTGCAGGGATGTGAGTTGGTCAAATCAAGTAATAAATGTAGGTAGTTAAAACAGTTGGTCAGTGGTGCTTGTTGAAGCGGCCCGTATTAATTATTGATTCGACCATTAGAGGCGTAAGATTTCCAGTAGATTTAGTGTCATTAATACCAGATTTAGTAATAATGGTGATAATAGATTTGGCAATGATGAGTTTTGAGTTGGAGGTGGCTATAAAAAGCATGTTGGATGCAGGAGGATGGCATTGTTCAGTTGAACGAGCAGAGTGTGAAGCAGAGGGAGGATTGTGTAGTGTGGTGTAAGCTATTGAGTGAGTTGTACTGTTGCAGGTTAGAGCCTTCGAGTGCATTTTTAGGTTTGAGGCGTGAGGCATGCTGAGTGAACTCGACGCCATTAACATTTCAAGTGAGTATGAGTCCCATATTCATCTCACGGCTGTTGAAGAAGAAATTATGGGCATACCATTCAGTTCATCATCCATTCTCAAGTGGAAGCAGCAGGCTCAAAGGCCCAATCCCACACCGCCGCAGAAGAGGAAAACTCGCACGTCAATGCGAGTGCAAGGAGAAGGAACTGCACAGACCGGACCATCGATATTGGGAGTTGTTGAGTCCACGACACCTTGGGGTGTCTCTATTCATGGAATTTTGGGATATGTCGCTCCTACACATCCAGGAGCCAAGCTGAGGCAACCATTAAAAAGTCAGAAGTATCCACCAAAATTGTCACCGCTGCCGAAGGAGATGAAGTGTTCAGTCGACATCATCCCTTCATTGATCAAGTTGAAATTTGAAGACCATGACTTGCTATGGCTTAAATATGTTAGGGATGTGCCCTATGAGTCAATCCCGACAGGTCCTAGTTCCCTAATTCGATGGATTCCTTGACCTTGGGCGAGTGGGTTAGATCAATCTAGATTGTTGGGGCTCATCAATATGCCTCATTTTGGTCAATTTAATGAAGCCCATGCATTTTTGAAGCAATTGTTGTCTTGTTTTCATGGAGGGACGATTTGGTTGAATACGTTGATCCCTGTTGTAGTAGATTTAATCGCAAGAATCATAGGTTTTTCAAAGTATGGGGAAGATCCGGTGCAGTATATTTATGGGAGAGATAATGACAAAAGGCTTGCCAAGCAGCTGAAGGAGTGCTTTGGCTTACAACATGATGGCCATGCTTATCGCATCAATAACATTAAATCATAGGTGGTGCGCATCGTCGCAAGGATTTTGGTGAGCAAGATCGTTCGGGGAAACTGACCAGTCCAATGCAATTCGAGTGTTGTTGCCTACTCCCAAAAGTGTGCTGAGGGGGTGAAAATGAATTGGTCTCTATTTTTTTTGAACCAGTTGCAAGAAGATGCACTTACTGCTCAGGCTGGGTGGTCATTTTCATATAGTTGGTTGTTGATCCTTATTATTCTAGTTGCCTGGATGGAACTGAAAGACTATCAACCAATGACAGTTGATGTAGAAAAGGTGTGCCAAGGTGCAAGGTATCAAAACTTATGGTGGGTTGAAGAGCCAAGTCAATAGGTGGACTGTTCCATTCACTTTTGGGTTTATTGGGAAGCATTGCAAGCCATAGCCATTGTCATTCCTTGAGTCTCTCCTTATGCCACGACCAAGTATCAACGGATCCTTCAGTTTTCCATTGAGCCCCAAACTATATACATTCAGGCGTGGTGGGACCCTCACCAACAGTGGCTACCTTTGCCTTACAAAGTCACAATAGAAGAATTAGATGCCATTGTCAAAGAGTGGTCAACGGAGTGGCGAAACCCAATGAGTCAGGAGGAATTGTCTAAAGAATAGCCACCAAATGCCCCAGAAGAGCCTACCCAGAAGGAGCAGAGCACTCACGACTTTGACAATGAGTCGTCAATAGACCCTGAGGATGCAGCACAGCGCATGTGGGAGGATACTTGCACCAAATGGCACCAAGAATATGAGGCAGGCAGTGGTACCAGGTCAGGGATAGAGGACCAACTGCAAAGGCTTATCAAAGCAGTCACTGACTCATCCGTGGATGTGACAAAGGTGATTTGAGAGTCAAACCATGAAGAATTTGGTGTGGTAAGAGATCGATTAGATTCAATTTTTGGTATTGTTTCTGGGCCGACATCTGTGAGACCTCTGATGCAGGACATCCCGCCGATTGGCACTAACCCCTGGGGGAACTGAAAAAGGTGCAAGATCTCCTAATCATTTGTAACAATAATAATAAATACATTAAATATTAACTAGTGATATGTAATGCTAGGTTAAGGGACGTGGACCTTCATTCATGGCTATCCACACAATATATAAGGGTGGCTACAAATTGTAATCTATCATACATCTTATTTTACATTACTTGCCCTTTATGGCATTTATACGTTACTTATACTGGTTATTATATTATTGAGGAACTTGTTCCTTTCAAGTGGTATCAAAGCCTTGTTTAGCTGATCTGGGCCTTTGGCCTTAATTCTCAGACCTTGTTTGATTTTTGGCTTGTAGCCTTATTTTAGGGTTTCCCTAAAATATTGGACATTGTCCAAAAGAAAAAGAAAAATGTAAAAATAAAGAAAAACAAAGTTAAAAAAAAGAGATAAAAGGAAAAGGAAAAATAAAAATAAAAGGTAAAAGTAACCCCCCAAAAAAAGGGAGGTAAAAGAAAAGGAAAGGAAAGGAAAGTAAAAAAAAGAAAAGATAAAGTCAAACAAACACATGGTTTTGCTTTTTGCTTCAACCGAGGTTTTGCTTTGATTTGAATTATTATAATATATTTATAATAGTTCAATTTTTTGTTTTATTATGTAAAATAATAAAATAAATATTTTTATTATATAATAATTAATACAATAATTAATTATTATTTTAAAAAAACTATAANAAAGAAATAATATTATTAAATATTATTTTTGGAAAAAAAAAGGGGTTTATTTAACATAATCAGAGAAGATCTTCTATCATTGAAAAAGCGAAATAAAAGAAGGCTGAACAATCAACTGAAATCCGCTATCAAACAAGAAGACCAACAAGAAAAATTGGAATTCAAGAAGTCATGGCAACTATGATACCAAAATTATAATCAATGATTACAGGCAGTTTCGAATGAGCTAAAAGAGTGTGAAATCGCCAATAATAGTCTACTATTCTAAATCGACAAATAGAAACTAAGGATTACTACCCCGGAAATGAATATTGGATTTTTGGAAGATAGTAAAAGAAAACTCATAGAAAGGGTAGCAGATAAAGATGAGAAAATATCACGTCTGGAAGGCATCATTCAAAAACTTGACAACTAGATAATAAAGTCAAAAAAAGTCGAAGAACATTTGTATCGGAATATTATCGAATTGGAAGAAGAAATTAGTCATCTTAACAAAGTCGTCATCGACAAAGAAGATGAATTGGAGCAAGTACATGAAAAGTTAGGAAATCAAAAAATAGAATTACGTCATCATCAACAACAAAAATAAAGACTCCAACAGCAACATGACGACAGTAAGAAGACACATAAGTTGGAATTGACAAAAGTCAACAAGGTATTATCAAGCAATACCGAAGAGATTTTTTGACTACGAAATCATAACAAAATACTGATTACAAAGATCAAAAAATTGAAAAACAGTAGCAAGAGGGAACACTCCGATGAAGACCTCGAAGGAAAAATACTGGAAAAGCAAGAAGAAAACCAGTTTCTAAATAATTGTAATCAGGAACTACAGAATCAAATCAAGGAGTTAGAAATTGAAAAAATGTCGCAAGATGAAAGAATCGAAAAGATTTAGAATCATAGCAAACTACTGGAGAACCATGAAGCACAAATCCAGGAAAATGCACCTAAAAATCAAATCGAGGAAGTGAAGATAGTCCTCGCCGCAGTCCAAAAGAAAGAAGAACAAACAACACCTACACCTTACAGACATCCTAATTATAATCGTCATTTTGACCAACGATAGGGTAAAAATGAATATTCACAGAAGACTTATGTGGACTTGCAAAAATATCGACATAATAAGCAACAATTGAGACAAATCCTCCCACATAATGATCTCAGAACTCTGATAAAAATAGATCTGGGATGGACCACAGCAGATACGTTGTGACAATTCGCCTAGGGAATCCGTAACTCGTATCGACTCATTTCCTCAAATTTCTCAAATACAAAAAGGGAGGGATCCCAAGAGGATCATTCAAAGGGAATCGGGCATTGCTATCAATAAAGCTTTAAGGACAAAGCTTCCCTTAAGGGGAAGGCAATGTAACAATAATAATAAATACATTAAATATTAACTAGTGATATGTAATACTAGGTTAAGGGAAGTGGACCTTCATTCATGGCTTTCCACACAATATATAAGGGTGGCTACAAATTGTAATCATTCATACATCTTATTTTACATTACTTGCCCTTTATGGCATTTATACGTTACTTATACTGGTTATTCTATTATTGAGGAACTTGTTCCCTTCATCGTTGAATAGGCACAGATGTGTGCTAGGTGAGACAAAGTCGAGCAGGCTGTTTCTGAATCCTGCCAGCACATTTTTGAGAACACGGCTAAGCTCACCCCAATCGAAAAGGCTAAGTGATTGGGTCAAACTATTGTTCAGCTTCAGGATACCAACCTGATGCTCAATTCCCTGGTACAAACTATGATGCCTCCTAAGCAGGTTGCGGAAAGGAAAGCCTCCATTGAAGACATCGCAACTCAGTTCGAAAGCATGGAGCAAGAGGCCAAAACCATTGTGGAGGCGACAACATAGTTTTGGCAGAGCATTGTCTAGGATGACCAGCTTGATTAGGTAACTGCACAAGTGCAAGAATCCAAAGGTCAAATGAAGACCTTAAAGACATCACTGAGGGCCATGCCACTGATGGTACAGATCACACGGGTCAAGGAACTGAAAGATCTACAGCAAAGAGCCGCCTATGCATAGGAACACCAACAAAAGAATCACGCTCAGCTTGATGAATGTCAGGAAATTGGTAGACAGTTGGTTGTTAAAGCAATTGCCACACTGCAGGAAATACAAGAGCATCCTAAAATGGTCGATAGCAAGGCTAGAGAAGAGCACCGAGTGCAGCAGGATTTGACTAATTGTCAGAGTACTGCTGACAAAGTCCAGCTTCAAGTTCGTGAGATCGCACAGCAATTTGAATATTTCAAGGCATGGACGTCGACACATACCCTATCAACCTAGTGTGGCTCATCCCTGAGCCACAATACTATGTTGGGGGCCTGTTGGTAGGGGTTTTGGTAAGTGAGTTGTGCAACGTCATGGCAACTATGCAAGCTTACGCGGTACTGTGCAAGGCCATATTAGCGCAATGGGTGGAAGAATAACTTCTTTAAATATTTTATATGTTATTTGACCAAGTTTTGTTGTAATAGGTCATTAGTGGTTATAAGTTAGTTAGAAGTGGACCCTCAATGTAATGGCACAAGCCTATTTATAGATCTAGTTTTGCAAGTAGATGGCGACGAGAAGAAGAGAGAAAAAGAGGATCATGATCATCACAAGAGAATCGTATCAGAGAATAATTGTGGCATAAGGTCTAGTGCGATCTGGTTTTTCAAGAATTTCCTATGTATCTACAATTTATCTGGGTTTTCCTAATGTATGCAGTCTCCGGTTTTGGAGAAGAATTGTGTAATTTGGATCCTTTGCTCGAGATTAATATGATATGATAGTTGTTGCACAAATCTTGTCTATTATCACTGCTATGATCTAATCTATTATGACGTTGCGACCTATTTTGTTATGATGTTGCTGTGATTTAGTCTCTTTCCGTTAGATTGATGCGATCTGTTTTAAAGTCTGCTAGTGTCTATTACACTATGAGTTGATATGTTTTATGAACAATGTTGCGGTATTAGCGATATTGTGATGACTATATGATGCTGTGGAAATGAATCTATAATGACTGCATAAGTTCTAAATACACTCTGCAAGTTGTAGAAATGGTTTAAAATCGACTACAAAGCTCTGGATCTAGAAGTTATGGTGTCTTCCCGTCGGATCCCCATATCCTCCATCCCCACTACCGAAAACTTAGTTCTGACAGCTCTCCCTTGAACATCTCGGGTGATACTTCATCTACTCTACAGACATTGCTGGGAAGGGTAAAACCTGTCTAGGTCGATGCTCATAGAGATTGAGCTGGTTGGGCATCGACAGAGTGAGAACCGCTATCGATGAGGATTTGTTGGTGGGTTTCACCAACAGTCTGCACTGATTGAGAATTCCTAATAACAAAATCGGCAACTCCGCTAGGGATAGCTGATCCAAGGTTGAGATTTGGGGGAGATCTAGTCAGATCTGGTGCATATCCATTCATATCTACAAACTTTGGTAAATATTCCATCTATGAAGGTTATTCTCTCTCCTTTTAGTTATTTCAGTTAACAAGGTAAGCCATACATCTTACTTTTTTTATCATTGCCTCTGTTCTATGAGTGGTGTTCACTCTTTTCAATTCAACTCGGTCTTTTTTGGTTTCTCCTGCATATCCTTAGCTTTTCAGTATATTGTTCAGGTGGTGCACCTCCCTTTGGATGGCAGAGCACCGACCCCTCCAAGGCACCTTTTCCCTCTTCAACAAGAGTGTTGACATCTCCTTTCTTCAGAATTGACAGAGCATCGATGACACCTTCCTGCATAAGCTTAAGCGCATCGATCTGACCTACAGCGCTTTGGTGCAGTGCCTCTTAGTGCGCTGAGGTAGGATTTTTAGTCCCTCTTGGATTTCAAATTTTGGTTGTTGTCTTTTGATTTCTGAGAATGAATTGTATATTCTACAATCACTTTGATTGTTATATTCTTTCTACATTCAAAGAGAGTTTATGTTTCTTGCGTTGGATTTTGCATTCATTTCTTTGCTTGAAACCTCTTGCTCTTTTCTACAGATATTATTCAGTAGAATTGGGAAATATACATTTCATTTTCATGTGTAGGTTGGTTTGTTTTGGACTTGGAATGCGTAAGTGATCCATGTGGTTTTGAGTCTTCCTTTACTTGGGGTGGTTTTTGTTTCCTTTTGCATGCTAAGTTTTTCAGTGCTTGGTAGGTGAGATTGGTTCTTCATTTCCTTATTTGTTCCGAAGAGAAGTTTTAGTTTTCTCTCTCCTTTGCTTTATTCACAAGTGTGTTGAACATTTTACTTTCATTAAGAAGAAATATTTGTTTTCAGCTCTGCATGCATTAGAGTTATATTTGTTTGGAAATGTTAGTGAAATCATCTGTCCATCAAGTTTTTATGCATCTTTTTCAAGCATGAAAAGATAGGAAACATTTGTGATTTATTTACGTTAGATGTTCTCTAGATCTCTTTTTTAGTTGCTTTAGAGATTGTTTGGGGTGCATTGATATTTTACTTTTTCGTTTGAAAAAATAGAATTGCATTTGCATTTGGGTGTGCATTTTTGGAAGAAAAATAAATCTCTCTCCCTCTCTTAGGTAGAACTTCATTGAAGAGGAAAACTTGCATTATCATATAGATCAGTGTGCATCTTCTTTAAATTCAAGTTTTCACTCCATGGTTCCACCTAAACGCACAATATATAATTAACGGTATTACTAGGTTAAAAATTTTAGCAATTTGAGTGTTAGGTTAGTGAGGTGTTTCAGCGTCAGTAAGAGTGGCAGTTGTCATTAATTTGTCTACACTACAACCGGAGACTTGTGCGGTTCTTCCACGTACCATCGGTATATCGAACTCTTTTCATGTACCTTTGAGGTATATAGAAAGGAACTTCACATACTCGATTGTATATCGGAAGGCCCCTTGTGAACGGTTGTGCATTAGACAGCACCACTACAAATTTGAGCTTCCATGTACCTAGCATATACCGGGAGACCCCTTTAGGAATCCTCAAACCATCTGAGTTATCCTTTTTGCCTATCTTGTGAGGTTCCTAACTCTTATCCACTCCTTTCACATGCTTACTTGTTGCTTTTAGTTTGAGTAGTGCTTCCTTGTGCTTGGTAGTCAGAAGGTATTTAGAGATTTTAGAGATGGCATCCCCATCTGGGAATACCAATCAATAGGTCCATTTCCAAGGTGTACCTGTTGTATTCCCTCCCAGTGAAGGTATTGGTCCTCCCTTTATTGCCACTCTAAATCATCCTAGGTTAAATATAGGATTACCGGTCTGGCTACTTAATCTGGTAATTCTTGTCACACCTAATGTCTCAAATGTCACCTCTCCTCTAAGAGAGGATTGACCTCAGCCTAATCCTACTCCATCTCCGTCAGTAGTGTCTTCATCCCTTTCTTCTTCTTCACTTGACCAAAACTCTACGGTTAGTAGTCAGGTGGATAAGAATAAGAAGAAAGGGAAGGGTAAGAATAAGAAGGATAAGAAAGAGAAAAATCAGCAACCATCTTCTCAAGATGGTGCTCGTTCTAAGAGAATGTTCGAAAAACCCAAGTTCCATTATAAGCTTTGTAAGGGGGACCACCTTCTTAAGGAGTGTCCCAGTATCTCCTGTGTACAAGAAGAGTGGTCTAAAAGGTCCAAGACATCCGTGTCATCAACCTCTTATCATCAGGTTGATGATGCTCCCTCAACCAGTGACCCATTGGTAAAAGGTCGTAAGGGTAAAGTCTTGTATCCTTCTTTGATATGCAAGGCTATGCATCGTAATTTTCTTTGTCCAAGCATGGATGAAGCTTCGTGTTGGTTGGAAAATATTGTTGAACATCAATAGGTGATTCTAATAAGTGATAGTAAGTTATCCATCGATTCCCCGCTGGTTGACCAAGTGATCAATTCGGTTTCATCTGTAATTGATCCCACTCTTCCTTCAGAGAGTGAAGTGGCCGAGTCGATGTCATTTATACCTGATCCTGTTCTTTTATTAGAGAATGTTCCAACAGAGGTTGTCACTGTGATCCAGTCTGTGTCTCCCCCTAATCTCTTCGATGAGAGTGGAGCTCAAACTGCTGATGTCTTTATGCTTTGTTCTTATTGTTCTCGACAAGAGGAAATTTTGTCTCTTTTGACAGAACCCTCTCCAAGTACCGAGGTTATTTATTTTGACTAGAGTAACCTAATAGAGTCTCATCTTCATTCGAGTGTTCCTTTCCAGATAGCTATGAGAATTACCACTAAGAGTATACTCCACACTATCGTTGATGAAGGGGATTCTGTTAGCATTCTATCCTCTACTGCTTAGAAATCCATAGGTTCTGCTTCGCTTATTCCAACCACTGATCAGATACTGGCTTTTAATCGAAGACCCATAGTGTCTTTAGGGATCCTTCCCTAGTTTCCTATTACTTTCAAAGGAAAAATTGTTTGCATCGATGTTATGGTAGTCCAAGGTCCCTTAGATTTCAATATTCTCCTTGGGTGTGATTGTTTACACCATGAAAGCTATAGTGTCCACACTCTTTCAAGTGATGTATTTTCCCCATGATGGGAAGATTGTGATTGTTGATTAGCTTTCCTTCATTAAACCTGATTATCGTGTGACTCCTAGTCATCAGACTTCCCTGAATGTCCCACATGTTCTTATGGCTCTTTCCCCTTCTAGTTAGCTTCTTCCCATCAAAGGTAAAATGGGGGGCATGGCTCCAGCCTTTGGATATCATACTGGAGTTAATTCTCTAGCTTCTTATGTAAGGGGGAAACCCACCAACCTCTGGACATCATGTTGGCTTAGAACTTGTTGTGAGCATAGTTCCATTTTTGTGTCAAGCTCATTAAAAAATGAAATAGATGCTTGTGAGCATAGTTCCCATTCTGTGTCAAGTTCATTAAAAAACGAAATGGATGTCCTCAAGCATAGTTACTTTCTATTTGAATCTTGTGTAAAAATGAAACATGTTCCCTCAAGCATATTTACTTTATGTTTCAAGCTTGTGTAAAAATGAAACAAGGCCCCAAAAGCATAGTTGTTTTCTGTTTCAAGCTTGTGTAAAAATGAAACAGGTCACCTTGAGCATTGTTTATTCTTGGTTTCAAGCTCGTTAAAAAATAATACTGACCTTGAGCAGAGTTCCTTTTTCATGTCAAGCTCATTAAATAATGAAACGGATTCTTCCATTGTGTCAAGACTCAATGAAGCTTAGGGCGCATGTACTCTACCTCTTTATTGATGTTAAAGCTACTTGATAGTTATACTGGGGGCAAGTACCAACCACTAGACATCATGTTGTGAAATCACCCATCAATGGGAGCCATTTTGAGCATACTTTTTTTAGTTTCGATCTCATGAAACCATGAAACGACCCTTTGAGCATAGTTCTTATTCTGTTCCCATCTCGTTAAAAAATGAAGCAGATACCCTGAGCATTCTTTCAACTGATCTTCGAGCTCGTTAAAAATAGTAAGATGATGTTGAGCTTACTTTTCATTTTTCATGCTCTGGTTAAAACATGAAAACTGGTTTGAGCTTACTTTATCACTTTTTCGTGCTCTGGATTAAAATATGAAAAAGGTTTCGAGTGCCTTTTATACCTTTTGCATGCTCATTAAAAACTCAGTGCAGAGGTATCGAGTATACTTTTACTATTTTTCATACTCATAAAAATTGGATTATGAAAAAAGAACTCGTTTCGGAGTTATATTTTAGATCTTTTTAGTCTCCTCAAAACACAAAAATATTGCCAAGCAAACTTGTTGTGTTCACGCTTGTAAAAGAATTGGAATGGTCGACTAGTCGGGGGTAGGTTATCTCTTTTTCGGATTGGCTAGCCTTATTTACGAAAAAATATCTTTTGGAGTCTTCTTAGTCATTTCAGACTCTCTAAACATGAAATGAAAAATGATTTTTCTTTCATCGAACTCGTAAAACAAAACAATGAAAGGCCCTATTTGGGAATGAACCCCTCCTTTCTCAAGTTCATGAAAAATATGAGAATGGACTCATCATTTGATGAGCTTTAACGAGTGTTTGTTACCCTCTTTGGACTCGTAAAAATGAAAAGAGGCACTCACCTTTTGAGGTGGGGAAATTAAAGGAAAGGGGAATGGTTTTCATTTGTTTTATGGCAGTAATCTGTAGTCCACCTTTGAACATGGCACCAGTCTACATTTTCATATCTGAACAGTTGGGTTTTCAGCCTATCTCTGAGTCGATCCACTTTTGTGAGTCACCTAACTCCTTTGAGTCAATTCAAAGAATTATTTTTCATATTCCTTGCATTACACCTAGTTCTATTCTCATTGAGTCAATGCTTCCAAGTCATGTGTCATGCTGTCAAATTGTTCAAAGGATGTCTCTCCTAGAAAAATAACTCATCAGTAACTTTACTTGTCCTAAATAATTAGTCATGTCTGAGTCAGTTCTATCACTTCAAATCAATTTTTGTTCCTAGTTTCATGTCATTGATGAGGGAATCATCATGGCCCTCCTGTGACAAAGTCTATTCCTGTCGACTTCAAATCATTATCCAATAATTAGACCTAGAAACCTAAAAGAGTGCCTTGAATCCTGCATGCCTCAATGGCAGGTTTTCTCATTTTCAACAGTAGGTTTTTATCAATGACCTCTGATTGAAAGACTCTATCAAGTGTTCAACTTCAAAACATCTATTCACACTTGGGAGAATGTAGTAGGATACCTTGGGAATCATTGACATCAATGGTGATTTCCCTCACACTTGTTAACAGTTTACATCATTGACTAGTAATCAAGTGGTTTCTACCATGTTCGACATCAAGACATTGTAATCACATGGTTAGAATCGTATCGGTTTTGGATTGGGACGAAGACCCTGAGTGATTAGGCTTTACCATCATCATTGCCTATGCTCATGTTGTGTTTTGGAGTTCATTTAGAGTCATGACATGGATCCACATTGTATGTTTGGTGGCTTTGTTCTATATCTAAGGTTAAGAGACATGGATCTACTTTGTATGTTCTGTAGTTATGCCCCGCCTCTGAAATTAGTTATTCATGGATCTACAGTGTATTATTGGTAGCCATGACGTAGTCATCATCATAGATCTGCAGTGTATTGGTCCATAGCTATGATTAGTTTGGATTAAGTCAGTTAATGGTCCTGTATGAGTCTATCTCTCTTTGCCTTTGTATCAGACAGAAAACTTACAAACTATTTCACCTATAACTTCCTTCTAGCTTCATACTTTGGGGGGCATTTTGTTGCACCTAGAAATCTCACATTTCTTGTCAGCCTCCATGAGAATTTCACTTTGCCTTTCAACCTCCCAGAAATCTTGGCTTGAGTCACCTTGGTCATTTTTTCCCAAACCTAGAAGGGACGGCGTTGTCTTGTTTATTGTACAGAGTATCGGTGACACCTATCCCAGTTGAGCAAAAAGCTTCCTTTTCCCTCTTCTTTGGCAAAAACCCTAGGTCGACGTTCTTGACAGTTTTTCTAAGAGTGCTGATGGTGAGTAAATGAGAAAAAAAGATGTTTCTAAAAGCTTCTATGTGGAAACCTCCATGGGGTTAGTTCCTATATGCTTGGGAAATGTGGCATTCGCCTTCCTCACCTATAGAGATCTCATCCTATTTTTCCAAGTCATCTCTTGATTCCTAGGCCTATAAATGAAGCCTTCATGAGGAGAGTGGGGGAGGCCAGAAAAAGCATCCTTATGTTGTTACTTTGAAGTCTGAATCAGAGCAAAGTAGAGTTAGCTTATGGTTGGATAGGCCTTCATAGTCATAAAAGATTGTAGACATTCTTCTCGAGATCAAAGCCATCGACATCAAGGATTCTATAACACCCCAATTTTGACCCTGTTGCATTAATGTATATGATTTAAATATTATATCGAATCATGACAAGGAGTTCAATGCTAAGGCCCTATCATTAATTAATGTTTGGTATATAGGCTATCATGTTTGACACCTATGTTTTTTGTTCTAAGTCAAGCATGTTTGTAAACATCATGTAAATATGCGAATTAATGAAAACCCACATCCATCTATGTCAATGCAACGAGAATGAGATGGGGGCATGATTTTCCTAAGGATAAGGGGGTGGGGAATGTTAACCTTGAACCAGTTTGGGGAAAATCCATGTGTAGTGGGGAGAACCTATTAGAACTGTCAACTACCCTCCTTCTTGTCTTCTCTTCCCAACCATTTATTCTACCAGAAGGTGGTTGAGGTAGTTATTGCTTGGAAGGGGAAGAGTATGGAAAATTTTGAATGGGGCAAAGCACCTAGTTTTGGAATGTCATGTTTTGCTTGCATGGATAAGAAAACACTAGAACCATATGCCAGTTTTGACCCATGCATTCACATTTTGGATTTACTCTCATGTTTTGAGAGCTGCAGGATGTTCTTGTCCATCATCTTCATTCACCACTATCTTTGTTTCCCAGGAGAGTAACATTGGGGTAGCAGCGGAGCTCTTCATGTGTCTATCCTTCGCTTCTGCGAGTGTCTTTCCCTTGGAAAGACTATGATTGCTATGTTGCATTGTTTTCCTAAACTACAGAGTGTATGAGACCCTGTTACTCATGTTCCAAAGTAATCCTATGTTGTAGAGTCTCCCTGTGGTTGTTGTGTTGTGTACCCTAGTTTGGATATGAGCTATGTACAAGACTTAGGAATGGGAGAGATGTAGGATGTGCTTGATAAACCTAGTGTGGAACCTCATGATAAGATAAGAATGGCTGGTAAACTAGCTATGCACATCCTGAAGAGCACTAGAAGGGAAGGGGTAGCCCGAGGGACTGTGGAGCAGATAAGGGGACACTTCCTTATGTTGGGTGTGTAGACAGTAGGGAAGCCAGGCCAGATAGGTCTTGTGAAGCTATTCTCAACTCCATAGATGAGCTCACTAGCTTAGCATTTCTTCCTTCCTGTTACCTTAGAAGCCTGATAAACCCAACTGGGAGGATGGGTTGGCTGCTAGCCTAATAAACCCATCTGTTGGCTTGGTTGTGTCTTGTTTTGCTTGACCTAGTGAGTAACCTTTGGTCAAACAGTCTGATAAACCCAACTACGAATGCTGGCTTGGCTAGTTAGCCTGATAAACCCAGCAGTGAGATGGCTTGATTATGAACAGTCTGATAAACCCATCTGTTGGCTTAACTGGTCTTTAAAGGTGAATGTTGGCTTGAATGTGAACAGTCTATGAAACCCAACTGTGAGATGGCTTAGCAAAGTGGCCTGTGAAAACCATCTATTGGCATATTTTCCCTTATAGCCTGATAAACCCAATTGTGTTGGCTTGGCTGAGTGTTATTGCACCTTGGCTATGTATGAGTCTACTAGTGTTCCCTTATTCCTTGAGGAAATCATGCCTAGCTCGGGGGTGGCAGTGTTGCTGAGAGACTAAGGAGCATACTGGCCTATGGTTGCGAGGAACATTTTAGCGACATAGCTGGTTGCGGGACAAGTTATGTTCAAGATAATTGTTCTTGTCTACATTATTCTCTGCAATTGTATTTCTTGTTTTGAAAATTTCTTGATGGAATGTGATGAACACGTTGCTATGTTGAATTGATGCATTGTTCCTTTGAATAACTGCAAGTATAGGTATCCATGTATGTTTTTCCACCAATGTATTTTGAACTAAGGTGCAGGGTAGATTGGCCAGATCAGTAGTGGCCTGAATGATCAGATCAATCCAAGAATTCAGTGGAAAAGTTGAGTTTCCTCTTAGAAATACTTCTTTGTGCAAAATTGCAAGTTTGCGAGATGCATGATGCAGAATGTCGTTTCGCAGATTTTGGTTTCCCCAAATTCCTCTCCGCAACTTATGGGATGCAGGATGTAGGGTACGGGATCGCGGAGTCGTGATTTCCATAATTCCCAATCTGGAAATTCAAAGTTTCCACATCATCGATCTTTACGGGATGATTCTCTGCCATCGATCTATTTTCGATGCGGGATGCGGGATGCGGGATGTGGGAAGCGAGATCGCAAATGTCATAAATTTTGACCCCGCAACTCGGGCTTTCTGCACCGTTGATTTTGAGAGTGGATTCTGAACCGTTGATTTCGTTCAAGCTGCATGATCATTTAGGATCGTTGATTTTCTGTCGCGTTTTCTCTCCACCGTCCAATCTCCTCTGAGATCTTTCCTTGCAGATCTTCGAATTGATCAATGGAAGATGGGAGGGAGCATGACCATGTTGGAAATGTCAAGATGTGGTCACGACCATACCCTGTGTTTCGATGAGCCATAAAGGCTCTCGATGAAATTTTTAATTCCGCATGATAATGGGGTATGGGTACGTGACAATGTGGTATCAAAGCTGCGGGTTGTAGCATTGGGCCTGGATGGGCCAGAGAGCAGTCAATAGTACCCTCTAATACCAACTTGTAGTACACTATAGTGTGGTATCCAAGCTGTTGGTTCCAGCATTGGGTCTAGATAGGCTAGGTGACCATAAGTAAATGGTTTTGATTTTGAATTATTGTGTGTTGAACAAATGGTGTTGATAACACATTTTACAGAGTCATAGTACTTTTTGGAAAGTAAGTTGTGGTTCAGCTATGAGAACCCATGACGGATATGATGCTCGGGACTCCTATGAGCGTGCACGAGATTCCATGGGGGAAAATGTATGAGTTGGAAATGATGACATAGAGTCTAATGGAAGGAGGTTCCAAGAGACACTGCCAGATATTACAGCCACCATGAGAAGCTTGATCAAGGCCCAGGAAGAGCAACATCAATTGAATGCTACCATGTTGCAAAGTTTGAAAGACTTGCAAAGAAATATCAACTCTGGACATGGTACAGTAAAACCTGAAGGCAGTAAGAGCAGTACCAAGAGAAGAAGGACTACTAGTAGATCATCTTACTCAAAGGAAGCAAGTGATGATTCAAGCTCTTCTTCTCACAAGGGAAATAGAAAGAAGCACCATATAGATTGATCTTGGGATGAATTTAAGAAGGCTAAACCTCCTATGTTTGATGGCGAGGTAAAGACTGGACAAGAAGTTGAAGCTTGGCTTCTTGGGATAAAGAAGTACTTCCAAGTTTAGGATTATTCAGGGAACATGAAGGCAAGGGTTTCCATATTCAGTTTGAATGGAAGGGCATCCATTTGGTGGGAGCACTTCAAGCAAGTAAGGAATATTAATGAAAGGAAAATTGTGTGAAAACGGTTCCACAAGTATTTCAAGCAGAAATACCTCTCTGACAGGTACTATGATGATAAGATCAAGGAATTCCATGAGCTAAGATTGGGACAACAGACCATGGAAGAGTATGAAAATAAGTTCCTAGAACTATTGAGGTATGTCAGGTACATCAAAGATGAAAAAGTGAAAATCTAGTGTTTCCTAAGTGGATTGCCTCAATATTACAAAGATAGAATCAATTTTTATGAACCTAGAACGCTTGAGCAAGCAATAAGGAAGGATAAGTATTTCTATGAGCAAAGCAGAGGCAAACCTAACTATCATAAGACATGGAAGGACAAGAAGAATGAGAATTCTGACCAAAGGAAGAAAGGTTTCAAACCTTCTAACTTCAGAAATCAGCAGAAGCAGCCATTCCAAGTTGAAAAGAAGCCAGCTAGAGTGGTGGGAAAAAATCCAAGAGATCCACAGCAGATCAGAGAACCTCTCTAATGTTGAAAATGTGGAGGACCCCATATGCACAGGAATTGTCCACTCAAGAATGAGAGTGCAAGGCTAGCTTACAACCTTCAAGAAGTAGAAATAGTGGGTCAAGTAGAAAGGTTCATCCCTAGGATTTATGCAGCACTGGAGGATAGCCATGTAGATCACCAGTCAACTGTGGTTGAAGTTGAAGGTAAGATTGTTGAGAAATCTGTTTCTATTTTGATTGACCCTAGTTCTACTCACAGTGACATTACTCCTAAAGTAGTGGATATTTGTGCCTTTAAGAAAGTAAAACATAGCAAATGTTGGTTAGTTTAGCTAGCCACTGGAACTAAGAGGAAGGTTAGCGAAGTGGTGGAGAAATGTCCATTGGTTATGAATGGATTGGCACTTGTGTAGATCTTAATGTTCTACCCCTTGGTTCCTATGATGTTCTCATTGGAATGGATTGGTTAGAAGATCACAAAGTAAATTTTGACTGTTATAATAGGGCTTTTGAGTGCTTGGATGAAGAAGGAAACTCAAGGATTATGAAAGGCATTCCAAAGGTGATTTATTTGAGGCAGGTTTCAGCAATGCAGTTGAAGAATTTATGTAGGAAATGTTGTTAGTTATATGCAGCTCATATTTTGGAGGCACCAGAGAATGAAACTCCTAGGTTGGAGGACTTTCATGTGTCATGGGAATTTAGGGATGTGTTTCTTGATGATATTCCAGGGATTCCTCCAAAGAGGGACATTTATTTCACAATTGAATTTGTGCCAGGAGCAGCACCAGTGTCCAAGACACCCTAAAGAATGAGTACACCAGAAATGCTATAGCTGAAGATGCAACTGCAGGAGTTGTTGGAAAAGAAGTATATCAGGTCGAGTGTGTCTCCTTGGGAAGCACCAATTCTGTTTGTAAAGAAGAAAGATGGTAGACTCAGGTTGTGTATTGATTACAAATAGTGGAATAAAGTCACAGTAAAGAATACATATCATTTTCCTAGGATTGATGACCTGTTTGATCAAATGAGAGGAGCAAAGGTATTTTCCAAGATTGACTTCAGGTCTGGTTACCATCAGGTGAGAATCAACAATGAATACATTCATAAGACAGCCTTCAGAACAAGGTATGGGCATTATGAGTTTTTAGTGGTACCATTTGGTCTCACAAATGCACTAGCTACATTTATGTGCCTTATGAATAGTGTCTTCAGCAGATATTTGGACAAGTTTGTTCTTGTTTTCCTTGATGAAATTCTTGTTTATTCTAAGAGCATTTGAGATTGACATTACAATTTCTTAGGGAGCATCGGTTGTATCTAAATCTGAGCAAGTGTGACTTCTATAGAGATAGAATTCAGTATTTGGGTCACATTATCTGTAGACCCTGAAAAGATTAAAGCCATTATGAATTCGCCTACTCCAAGAAATGTGACAGATGTGAGGTATTTTATGGGACTTGCAGGATACTACAAGAGATTCATTGAAGGATTCTCCAAGGTTGCACATGCCATTACTTCTTTGCAAAAGAAGGGCATAAAGTTTGAATGGACAGTGAGGTGTGAAGAAAGTTTCCAGCAGTTGAAGAATCGTCTCAGCAGTGTACCGGTTTTGAAATTTGCAGACCCAGAGAAAGATTTTGTGGTGTGTATTGATGCATGTGGGCAAGGGCTTGGAGGAGTCCTTATGCAAGACAACCATGTTATATGTTATGAGTCAAGAAAGTTGAAGGATCATGAGAAGAACTATGCTACTCATGATCTAGAACTTGTAGCCATTGTACATGCTCTCAAGATGTGGAGGCATTACTTGGTGGGCAGAAGATTTGCGTTAAGGATAGACCATTTCAGTCTAAAGTATTTATTTGATGATCCTACTCTAAATGCTAGGAAAGCTAGATGGCTAGATTTTTTATGTGAGTTTGATTTTAAAATCAAACACATAAAAGGAAAAGAAAATATGGTAGCTGATGCACTCAGCAGGAAGGTGCAGGAAATGCATGTGGCATCTCTTTGTATTTTCCAATCAGATTTGAGGTAGCAGATTGTTAATCATACTGCTGGAGATGAAATGTATGTGCAAGTAAAAGACAAATTGCAGAAGAAAAGTCTTGAGAAGAGGTATGAGGGATATAAATTGGAAGAAGATGAACTTCTTACCTATAGGAATAGAATTTACATTCCAAAGGTAGCATATTTGAGGAGAGTTGTTATGGACAAGATCCATCAAGCTTCGTATTCTGGTCACCCAGGATATCAAAAGATAATTGCTATAGCCAGAAAGCAGTAGTTTTGGCCAGGAATGAAAAATGACATGGCTGAATACATTTCTAGGTGCATGAAATGTTAGCAGGTAAAGGTTGAGCATCAACACCCTACATGTTTGTTGCAACCTTTTCCAGTTCCAGAATGGAATTGGGAAGTTATTTCCACAGATTTTATTATTTCATCACTGCTTACCATCCTCAGGCTGATGGGCAGATGGAGAGAGTTAACCAAGTGCCAGAAGACATGCTTCACATGTATGTGATGGACAAACCAACCAAGTGGGAAGATTACTTACACTTGGCAGAGTTTTCCTATAATAATGGATAGCAAGCATCCTTGGGGATGAGTCCATATGAAGCTTTGTATGGCAGGAGGTGTAGGACACGAGTGACTTGAGATAGTCCAGTGAACAGGGTTGTGCTTGGTCCAAAATTGCTCAAGGAGATGGAGCAAGAGGTTGTAAAGATTAGGCAGAATCTGAAAGCATCCCAGGACAGACAAAAAATCTATGTAGATAAGCATAGGGTGAACAGAGAGTTCAGTATTGGGGATCATGTTTACCTCAGAGTGAGGGAAAAGAAGAGTTCCTTGAAGCTTGGGAGTTGTGCCAAGCTGTCACCCAGATATTGTGTGTCGTTTGAAGTGCTTGAAAGAATAGGGCCAGTTGCATATAGACTTGCATTTCCTGCTAGCGCTAGAGCTCATAATTTTTTTCATGTTTCTTTGCTTAAGAGATATATAGGTGACCCTGACCATGTGATAAATTGGGATGTGATTCAGGTGGAACCCCAGGGAGAGTTCTGAATTGATCCAATACGCATCCTCGATAGGAAGGTCACCATGCTCCGGAATTGAGCCATAGGATAGGTAAAGGTGTAGTGGGAGCACTACGGTCCTGAAGAGGCTACGTGGGAGCTGGAGGTTTCCATGCAATTGGCACATCCATTTTTGTTCAAATCTACGGAGCATTGAGGCGATTCCAGTGCAGCATTTTGTTCAATTTTGTAAGCACTGAGGACAGTGCTATTGAAGGGGGAGGGGAATGTAACACCCTGGTTTTGACCCTGTTGCATTAATGTATATGATGTAAATATTATATTGAATCATGACAAGGAGTTCAAGGCCAAGGACCTGTCATTGATTAATGTTTGGTATATATGCGATCATGGTTGATGGCTATGGTTTCTGTGCTAAGTCAAGAATGTTTGTAAACATCATGTAAAAATGAAAATTAATGAAAACCCACAACCAGCTCTGTCAATGCAATGAATAATGAGATGGGGGCATGATTTTCCTAAGGATAAGGGGGTGGGGAATGTTAACCTTGAACCAATTTGGGGAAAATCCATGTGATGTGGGGAGAACCCATCAGAACTGTCAACTGCCCTCTTTCTTGTCTTCTCTTCCCAACCATTGATTCTGCCAAAAGGTGGTTGAGGTAGTTATTGCTTGGAAGGGGAAGAGTATGGGAAATTTCAAATGGGGCAAAGCACCTAGTTTTGGAATGTCATGTTTTGCTTGCATGGACAAGAAAACACTAGAACTATATGCCAGTTTTGACCCATGCATTCATGTTTTGGATTTACTCTCATGTTTTGAGAGCTGCGGGACATTATGGTCCGTCATATTCATTCACCACTATCTTTGTTTCCCAGGGAGTAACATTGGGGTAGCAATGGATCTCTTCATGTGTGTATCCTTCGCTTCAATGAGTGTCTTTCCCTTGGAAAGATTGTGATTATTGTGTTGCAACATTTCCTAAAATACAGAGTGTATGAGACCCTATTATTCATGTTCCAAAGTAAGCCTGTGTTGTAGAGTCTCCCTGTGGTTGTTGTGGTGTGTACCCTGGTTCGGGACTGAGCTATGTACAAGACTTAGGAATGAGAGAGACATTGAATGTGCTTGATAAACCTAGTGTGGAACCTTAGGATAAGATAAGAGTGGCTGGTAAACCAGCTATGCACATCCTGAAGAGCACTGGAAGGGAAGGTGTAGCCTGAGGGACTGTGGAGCAAAGAAGGGGACACTTCCTTGTGTTGGTGGTGTAGACATTAGGAAATCTAGGCTAGATAGGTCTTGTGAAGGTGTTCCCAGCTCCATAAATGAGCTCACAATATTAGCAATTCTTCCTACCCATTTCCTTAGAAGCCTGTTAAACCCAACTGGAAGGATGGCTTGGTTGGTAGCCTGATAAACCCATCTGTTGGCTTGGCTATGTCTTGTTGTGCTTGACCTGGTAAGTAACCTTTGATCAGATAGTCTGATAAACCCAACTGTGAATGCTGGCTTGGATAGTTAGCCTTATAAACCTAGCAGTGAGATGGCTTGACTGTGAACAGTCTGATAAACCCATCAGTTGGCTTGACTGGTCCTTAAAAGTGAATGTTGGCTTGACTGTGAACAGCCTGTGAAACCTAAATGTGAAATGGCTTGGCAGAGTGGTCTATGAAACCCATCTATTGGGATGTTTTCCCTTACATCCTGATAAACCCAATTGTGTTGGCTTGGCTGAGTGTTATTGCACCTTAGCTATGTATGAGTTTGCTATTGTTCTCATATTCCTTGAGGAAATCATGCCCATCTCGGCGGTGCTAGTGTTGCTGAAAGACTAAGGAGCACATTGGCCTATGGTTGGGAGGAATGTTGCAGCGACATAGCTAGTTGCGAGACAAGTTATGTTCAAGATAAGTGTTCTTATCTATGTTATTCTCTGCAATTGTATTTCTTGGTTTGCAAATTGATTGATGGAATGTGATGAACATGTTGCTATGTTGAATTGATGCATTGTTCCTTTGAATAACTGCAAATATAGGAATCCATGTACGTTTTTCCACCAATGCATTTTGAAATAAGGCGCATGGTAGATTAGCCAGATCGGTAATGGCCTAAATGATCTTATCGCTCCAAGAATTCAGTGGAAAAGCTGAGTTTCCTATTAGAAATGCTTCTTTGTGCAAAATTGCAGGTTTGCGAGATGCAGGATGTGGAATGTCATTTCACATATTTTGGTTTCTGTAGATTCCCTTCCACAAATTCCTCTCCTCAACTTGCAGGATTTGGGATGCACGGCGTGGGTTCACGGTGTCGCGATTTCCATAATTCCCAATCCCACAAGTCAAAGCTTCTGCGTCGTCGATTTTTGCGGGGTGATTCTCCGTCGTCAAACTATTTTCGATGCGGAATGTGGGTTGCGGGAAGTGATATCACAAATTTCATAACTTTCAACCCTGAAACTCGGGATTTCCACACCGTTGATTTTGAGGGTGGATTCGGAACCGTTGATTTGGTTCCAGCTGCGGGATCGTTTAGGATTTTTTATTTTGTCGTGTTTTCTCTCCATCGTCCAATATCCTCTGAGACTCCTTGCAAATCGTTGAATTGATCAATGGAAGATGGGAGGGAGCGTGACCGTGTTGGAAATGTCGAGATGTGGTCACAACCATGCCCTGTGTTTCGATGATCAGTAAAGGCTCTCAATGAAATTTTTAATTCTGCATGATAATCAGGTATGGATACGTGACAAATTCTTGGAGATAAGGAAAACGGATACAAAGTTGAGGTATATCATTTTTTATGTTAGTTAATCTGATTATTCAAGGGAAGGATATGTTGCTATGTCCGCACTGATTGAGAATTCCTGATAACAAAGATATCCATCTGGTATAGAGGCAATGAGAGATAAGCTCATAAATTACATAAGACTAATAACTGACTCCATCTAAACCAATCATAGTTGCGGACCAATACACTGAAGATCTATGATGATGAAAATGGCATGGCTACCAAAAATACACCGTATATCCATGGACAACTAATGTAAATGACGGAACATGGATAGAAGACTTACAAGGTAGATCCATGTCTTAAAATCTCAAATACTAAACACAGCCACCAAACATACAATGTGGATATGTGTCAAAACTTTCACTGATCTCCAAACACAACCTGAGTATATGCAGATATAATGGTGAGGCCTATCAATTTGGGGTATTCATTCCAATCCCCAACTGATATGATTCTAACCATGTGAATAAATGTATTGACGTCGAACATGGAAAAAACCACTTGATTACCAGTCATTGATGAAAACTGTTCACAAGTACCAGGTACATCACCATTAATGTCAATGATTCCCAAGTTATCAAAGTACATTCTCCCAAGTGTGAATAGATGTTTTGAAGTTGAACACTTGATATAATCTCTCAATCAAAGGTCATTAATGAAAACCTACTGTTGAAAGCAAGGAAACCTACCATTGAGGCATGTAGGATTCAAGGTACTTTACTAGGTTTCTAGGTCTAATTCTTGGATAATGAGCTGAAGTCGATAGAAATAGACTTGTCACAAGAGGCCCATAATGATTCCCACATCAGTGACATGAAACAAGGAACAAAACTTGATTTGGAGTGATGAAACTGACTCAGACATGACTGACTTTAAGGATAGATAAAGTTACCGATGAGTTATTTTTGGGAGATACATCCTTTGAACAATTTGAGGCATGACAATTGACTTGGCAAGACTAGAAACAGGTGTAATGCAAGGAATATGATGAAGCATTCTTTGAATTGACTCAAAAGAGTCAGGTGACTCACAAAAGTGGATCGAATCGGAGACAAGTTGAATACCCAACTGTTCAGATATGCAAATGTAGACAGGTGCCATGTTCAAAGGTGGACTGTAGACTAGACTGCCATAAATACAAATGAAAACCATTCCCCTTTCCTTTAATTTACCCTTCCTGAAACATGAGTTCCTCTTTTCATTTTTACGAGTTCAAAGAGGGTAACAAACACTCGTTGCAGCTCATCAAGTGATGAATCCATTCTCACATGTTTTACGAACCTGAGAAAGGAAGGGTTCGTTCTCAGATAGGGTCTTTCATCGTTTTGTTTTACGATTCTGACGAAAGTAAACTCATTTTTCATCTCATGTTTAGAGAGTCTGAAATGACTGAGAAGACTCCAAAAAGTCATTTTTCTTAAATAAGGCTAGTCAGTCTGAAAAAGAGATAACCTACCCCTGACTAGTCGACCGTTCTAATTCTTTTACAAGTGTGAATGTAACAAGTTTGCTTGGAAATATTTTGTGTTTTTTAGGAGACTGAAAAGAGCTTAAGTATAAATCCGTGATGGAGTTCCTTTTTCATAATATACTTTTAACGAGTCTGAAAAAGTGAAAAAGTATACTCGACACTCTTTTACTGGGGTTTTAACGAGCATGTGAAAAGTGTTTAAAGACGCTCAATACTTTTTCATTTCAACTCCAAGCTTGAAAAAGACTAAAATAGCTTATATCATAGCCATAACTCATTTTTTCCCTGAAAAAACTCCAAAAAGCACATTAAAATCCAACTTACCGAAACTATACAAAATAAAAAGTAAAAACCCACTTTTGATGAAATAATTTGGACTTCAAATTAAATAAATTATAGAAAACTTTTGAAAATTCCCAAATTATCTATAAATAGAAGGGCATGGTAAGAATTCTTTACCATTTGTTTTTACCAATCAGAAAGTTTGGTGGTTGGAGTAGGAGTGAGGAGCTTCTATTGCTGCTTTGCCAAGTGTCCTTCATCCATTTGTTCCTTCAAACTTGCTTGGAAGAGGTAAGGATCTTGTCTTTTCCTATCTCTTATTTTAAAAATAGTTTTTTGTTTCTCTTTCCATTGTTTAACTCATGCCCAAAAAAAATGTTTTTAGCTTATTTTAAATCCAAAGAAAAGGGTAAAATAGGAAATTTTTGTTTGATAGGAGGACTTTGACCATCCTATAAGGGTTATAGACTGGATTGGGGTAAAAAATCCAAGCCGTAAGGCCTTTTTGGGCTCAGGGAGATCATGCGACAACGCTCTGTCGACAGCCAACATGAGCGTCAGCCAGCGGCGCTCTACACACCAAAATTAGCAGCGCCATAGGCACTCTATGAAAAAAACAAAAAGGCGTCGTAGCCGCTTAATGTGGAAAAAACAAAATCCTAACCCAGCAAAAAATCAAAATTTTACCCTATACATTGTTCAATTTCATCATTTAAATGCTTTTTCTTTATCAGGCATGATGTGATTTCTAACTTGAATGTTTGTGTTGCAGTTGAAATACAATATTGGCATCATGGTAATTTGGAAAGAGAGGGAACATTAAGTTCCAGAATTCCAGGCTATCAGTGATCCGGCCACCATGGAGGCTCTCTAGAACTGCGGGATCCTAAAGTACTTTCGGGTTCCAGGTATGAAATCCTATATCTGTCTGCTGGAGTATATCATAGGGATGTGGGATCCTGACTAGAACCGTTTCGTGGTGGGGATCCACACCCTATCCATAGAGATTGAGGACATATATTTTCTAACTGGATTATCCAGGAGAGGAAATCCAGTAGTTCTATCTAGGTCACGGAGAGGAGAGAACTCTTTAGATAACTTGATCGACTAGTACTATGCACTGGGTACAGAGTCCCAGTCCAAGAAACTACGTATCCAGTCTATAGTGGGTCGTCCTTTGAGGACAGTTGTATATACGATCGGGAAGGTGGAAAGAACTAGGTCTTCCCACCTTACCACTATATCACATATGTTATATGATTTGCAGTGCATGGAGCCCACTGTCTTCAACTGGTGTGAAGGCATGCTGGTATGTCTGAAATATCATCTAAACAAATGCAACAGAGGAGCACTAAAGTAGTTTGGCTATGGAGTTGTGATAGTGTCTTTTATTTTACAGCTGGTGCCCCATATGACCACAGGTGACCATTAGAAGGCTTGACCTCGAGGATCCCAGGATGCTTGCATGGGTTATCATCATGACCTACCATGGTGGTGGGGGACCCAAGGTCAGTTATGGATCAAGGTTCTTTCACTGGATAAGAAACCAGTTACTTATGATTGAGGACTATGCCTATGAGGGAACAGATTTCTGTGATGACCCAGGGCTTGCATTGTCCGAGGGAGAAGTATGGGATGACCAAGGTAAGATAAGACACTATCCACTATGTTTTTAGTTTTTGTATTTTATTTCATTTTTAATTTTGTAGTACTGAGATAAGTGAAAAATTTTCCATGCAGATATTGGACCCGTACGTTCGGTAGGGATGTCACCCATTGCTAGGCAAGCAGGTACCAGGAACATGATGCTATATCGCTCCAAATTTGATGAAGACCTTGGATATCTTGAGGAGAACTTACATTGTTTGACTGTGGGTATCCCTGACATGACTACTGACGAGGTCCCTAGGTGTTATCAATTCCATACTACATGTGTCTCTGGACGGTTCTTTAGGATACTCCATAGAGTGGCTCAGTCTATCGCATGCTATCATGAGTAGCACCAGGACAAGGATTAGTCCACTTTGATCTTCACTTTTTGTACATGTACTACTGAAAGCTTCGAAGCTTCATATTTTTCCCTATGTATTTGTGTATTCTGAACTTTTTACAGTCCTGAACTATGAGGGCACTAAAATCTAGATGCTTCAGCCCATCTTTGTTAGGATATTGATGTCCGATCCTAGATCCAAGATAACATAATCTACATGATACTCTCCAATATGAACCTTCATCCTCATCCCTCATCTTGTTTTATTCTTTTGCAACGAATTCACTAGATGATCGCATCGTCCTCCTTCCTGTCGATACAACAAGCTTGTTATTTCCACTAATGCATCTGGATATTTTTCTAACATCAAACAACTTTCATGGAAACTTTGCAATGTACTAACCTTTCGTGATGATCCTAGTAACTTTGTCGAATTGAACACCAATGGCATTTCATAGACATGTAACTTACCAAAACTCCTAGTTACCATGTTTCATGCATTGAAGAAGGTATCTTCCTTGGTATTTACATCAAATTGTACCTTCTTTCGAGTCGTCAATCAGATATTTATCAGTAGTTCATAAACTCATGTTGTCACTCCTCCTCTAATTACGACTCTGACATTTGCTAGCTGAGTCTTGGATTTAGTTAATATCTTTCCTACATTTGGTCCCAGATTTTGGTTATAAGTTGCGTTTTGGTTCTGTGGTGGTTGTGGCGTATTCTTCGCTTGCCACTTCACTATCAACTGTGGGAACACCTTGACAATATGCTCTGTGACACTTCAATAAGTACATTGAGGTTTCAATTTCGGGCACTCCCTCTGATAATGTCCCAAAACTTCGCAACTATAACAAGTAACTGGTCCAGGACCTTGTCCCATAGCTCCTTTGCAACCAAAGCATCCATTACGACCTCCGTGGAATCCTCCTCAGAATCCTCTTTGCTGCTGATACGGTTATTAGTTATATTATGGTTGGTTAAATTGTTGTTGCAGCTGGTCAAACTGTGGTTGTTGTTGATTATGTTGCGGTTGCACATACTGCGGTTAATGCTGGTTAAACTGCGATTGAGCATATTGTGGTTGCGGTTTGTTAAAGTGCAGTTGAGCATACTGCGGTTGCATCTAGTTAAACTATGGTTGTAACAGGTTATACTGTGGTTGCACTGAGTTGTACTATGGTTGTGGAAGTAGTCATTTTGTTGTTCATTGCTCCTCTCCCTTCAAAAAATATTTATCCATGGTTCATTCCTGGAGCAATTCATACGCTCTATAGACATTTTCTTCATGGTCAAGCGATCAAAAAAAATTACATAACAAGTTCATCAGTTTTGACATAGCCTTTCGAAGGTATACACACTCCTCAGACCGATGTCCTTTGGTCTGAAAAATTTGACACCACGGTAGTCCTCCTTGACTTAGCAGATTTGGGGCACCAGCCTACAAATATTCACGAAAGTTCTGACATTAATCCTTATGATGTCCTTCAGACCGACATTGAGTGCACCATACTTCTTCATGTACTTATTTTTCCTTCTAAATATCTTGCAACTGAATAGTGAGTTTTTCCAATTACGACTGGATCTAGCTCATGCCAATCCCCATTTCTCTAACTGGTGACGCTTCCATCTTCATCGCAATTTTCAGATATTTCATGTAGGATGCAATCTTCTGTTGCATCAGCGACATATGGATGTGCAAAATCAAATTTGTGATAAACCATTCCTTATGTTTCACATTGCTTATTCTGAAACTCACCTTATCCATCAGTGTCTTGAATCGTTGATCAAAGTCCCATACTGATTCATTGGGGTATTGTTTTATCTCCTTCTGTTTAGTAATGTACTGTGATCCATATTTCAGATTTTTAAACTCTTCGATCAGTCCTGTCCTAATCTGTGATAACATTTTCTATGGATTTCATGTCAGTACTTGTCCAAATTTCATGTACCAATCTAACTCTCGACCCCAAAAGGTCATCACTAGTTGTCCCTTCTTGATGTCTTCATCTTTCACTTGCTTTATCTTCCATACTTCTTCACATAAAAACCATTATTTTTTTGGATCTTCAGCCCCATTACCCTGAAACATGGGTAGTTTCACATCATCATCTATCGTTCTGGCTCTTCTCCCAGTACTTGTTGATCCACTACTATTTTTGTTGCACTGACACACAAGAAAACCTTGCGATGAACTTGCATTTATTCCTCCTGAGTTCGGTGTGGTGCACAGAGGTGTAGGTACGTTGTAGCTTTGGGTTGGTCCTTCCTTGGACTCGGATGTATCTTGTTCGCTTTCTTAGTCATTGTAGGGTTACTTATTCCCTTGTGGTTCCTTCTCACAGTTTTTTGTTTCAGGCACACTAGGACCCTCCTCATTCCTTCGCATCTTCTCTTACCAAAACCTCACCCCACTTTGCAGGCAACCACACTCTTTCGCAGCTTCCCTCACAGTCTCATCGTAACTTCCATCCATCTACCCCATATCATACCATCCAATACCTCACCTTCGCAGTACCCCCAGCCTCCACACACCATGGATTTACTCGTCAGAATTCATCTTTAGTATTCCTTTTTCATAGATAAACATCTTAATCCATATTTGCAATGACAATAAAAATATTCCCCTTGTTCCCTTGAAGAATTATCTTTCTTAGTTGCTGTAGGATTTGACTATATCAATAGTTAATTCTATAATGTATCATTCCAAGATGTTATTTATCCACACTTCAACGGCTCTTGAATCTTTGTTATTCACCATTCAAAACTATTGAATAAGTTCTAGGGTCCACCGGTCAGGATCGTCCCCTTAGAAATTCCTCTTCTAAAAAGTAAGTTACTCCAACCACTTGTATAGTACTAACAGAAATTTAGCGAAGAATATCTCATGGATATCATAATAGATATATCTCCCCTACCAATCTTCTGTCGTTAGTCTATGGTTATGATTTTCTCCTTCCGTAAATTCTCGGACCTTCTAATCAAACCATTCCTGGATCTTCGATTTCATAGGGTGCCACAACATATCCTCTTCTTATACTTCTCACTATGGTCCCGAAAATGGAACCATTTATTGATACACACCTTGTTTAAAAGGGTTCTTCCCACATATTTGTCGATACTCATCACCACAAACTTCCTATAAATCGGCCCGGACAGGTTTTACCCTATCCAGCAACACCTACAAAGCAGATGCACTCTCACCCGAGATGTCTGAGGGAGGTCTGCAAGAACCATGTTTCAACATATGGAAGAGTACTTCTGCACTATCTCTTACTCTATCACAAAGTCACTAAGATATCCAGGGTTTAAGCATATTGTTCATCAGATATACTTAACATTAATAAGATCTACCTATTATCAACATTTGCAATCATTCTTATTCAGATTTGAGATCAGCATCGACGTTGCAACAGCATAGTTCAGATCAACTCAAAATTATATGAACAAAGACATAAACAAGTATTAACCCAAAGAACCCTTCAAGAATTCGCATCATTCAAATTCAAGCATATAAATTCATAGATCACATCCTCATACAATTCGTAAGATTCATAGAAACACATGCACAAAATGGAACTGCATCATCAACATCATCTTCATATTATGACCAAAACACATCGCAAAAGACAATAATTCCTTGGTCAATTAGCCTCAGACCAGAAATACATTCATCAACGGGTCAATTCACTTATAACATAACCATTCAAATGATCTACCAAGCATATCCTCCTCAGTTATAATTCTCTTTAAAATTTGAATTCGATTTATAGGCCTACTAAGCCGTTACAAAAATGGTCCACATGATCGACTTCCTAACTAACTTGACCAAAATGACAAAGCTTGTCAGTATATTATTTCCCCGTGTTTTAATTTTCCTTCACTTTTCAGTACCGTGATTTCCTTTGCCTTTGTTGATGATTATACTTCTTGCCTTCGAACCCCCTGCCAACATTTGTCTCTTCCTTCCTTATGGTGCACCATATATTTCTGCTTCTAGAATTATATTATGAGCCCAAGTTGGACTTCACCTTGTTGAGATCATCTCATGTGGTGTCTCTATATGTTCTTGAGGTTCTGCCATTCCATGATCTTATGGAATAGGTTTTTCCACATCATTTCTAACTAGTGGTTTACTAGCCTCTAGAATTCTGGGAGCTTCTCGCTCTTCTTCATAAACTTCATCTACATGGGTATTTCTTTATTTGTTGAAGGTTGCATCTTCATCAAATATGACATCTCTGTTGACCTCAATTTGATGGAAACCTGGAATATAGATTATGTATGTTTTTGACTAATCACTATATCCAACAAATATTCCCTTCTTTCCTGAGGGGTGCAACTTTGATATTTTCTCTTTGGGAACATGAAGGTAAATAAGACAACCAAATGTCTTCAAGTGGATGACTTTAGGCTTCTCACCAGCAAAAATCTCCTCTAGAGTTTTGTTTCCAAGCGCATTGTGGGATAATTTGTTCTAAACATAGTGTCACATACCCCAATTCCAACAACATTTTATGCTTAAGAAAACATTATATTTTATTTTTATTGTAAATTTTATGACTATTGACCAAGTGGGGTCAAGGATGACTGTAATTAATTATGTTGAATATTTTATTATTTAATAAATAAAAGATGAGACAAATAGCCTAAGGAGGTTGTTGAATGAGTGTCCACTGACCCACTAGGAGGAATAGACTAGGGTGAGAGAAAACTGACACATGGAAGCATCCCCAATCACTTCTAACTATTGCAGAGGGGAACTTCCCGAATTTTGTGGTCATGTTCCCCAAGAAAGTGGAACAGAGCAGGTGGATCATTAATTAAAAAACTGACCAAAATACCTAGGCATGCATATATCTATCCATCGAATTCAGCAGGAGGCTATTCAATTTTACCTTGTGAAATTTATGAATGCTAGGAAAGGAGCACAAGAGATTCGATGAGGGGAAAGTTAGAAGTGGTTTGAGTGTTAAGACTTTTTTCAGAACTAGTGCAACTTGTTAGCTGAGTTCTTTACTGCTGGGTGCAGAAGTGTTGTTGTTAAGTACTTCTGTGGAGTTGTAGGGGTATTTAATCCCATCCTTTCACACAATGATTTCATCCTGGTGGATCAGTGGACAGGCTCGGGGGTCCTAAGACAAGCAGTTGAGCTATCTTCAGGAAAAGGTTGGGTGGAACGGGCTCCTTGGGATGTTTTTCTCTTCTACAATTATCTAGGTTCTAAGTTGTTGTGGTTATTATCTTTAAATTTATTTTGTATCTGAAGGAATTTATGAATGTTAAAAGCTTTTTCAAAAGTATTATTGTTTGTTTTTGTTAGGAACATATTTTATGTCTTAACAATTTATCAGTAGATGAATATTACTATTTTTGTAGTAAAACTCGGTATGCTATCTAGAAAAAAAACATATGTTCATGTATATTTTTATTATAATATTATGGATGTTGAATAGTTAGTATTACTCTCATTCTTATATATACACCTGTAGAAATATTTTTCTCTTCTACAATTATCTAGGTTCTAAGTTGTTGTGGTTATTATCTTTAAATTTATTTTGTATCTGAAGGAATTTATGAATGTTAAAAGCTTTTTCAAAAGTATTATTGTTTGTTTTTGTTAGGAACATATTTTATGTCTTAACAATTTATCACTAGATGAATATTACTATTTTTGTAGTAAAACTCGGTATGCTATCTAGAAAAAAAACATATGTTCATGTATATTTTTATTATAATATTATGGATGTTGAATAGTTAGTATT
>LPNX010157844.1:294612-315522 GCA_001517045.1 Pseudotsuga menziesii
GTAGAAATAGATAAGTTACAGAATTACATATAAGTTACAGAATTAGTTATAAGTTACAAAAATAGGTATAAGTTACAGAAATATATATAAGTTACATAAATAGGTATAAGTTACAGAAATATATATAAGCTGAAGAAATTTATGTATAGGCTGTAAAAATATATTTAAGTTACAGAATAACTAATAGTCAGCAGAAATATATATTTAGGATACATAATGAGTAAAAAGATTATAAAAAACAAGTGTTAATACCGTTAAACTAAATAATGAATAGTTTATAGTAAATCCCATTCTTTTTATTTTAACCCAAAAACAATTGAAAACACACATTTTTCTTTATGTTATTAATTTATAACATATTTATCATTTCTAAACCAAAAATTATTTGAACTTTAAAAAAAAAAAAAATCTCTCTTTTACCAGCACTCTCATTAAAGATTAAGGTTCAAAACCTAGAAAGTAAAGTATTATTAATAATTTACTCATTATTAAGGTTCAAAACCTAGAAAGTAAATTATTGTTAATAATTTACTCATTATACAATTTTAAAGCCCAAAGGCTTTTTTTACTTCTACCAAACTCACACATCCAAGAAGTCATTTTAGTTTACAAATGATTTAGGGTAAAATACATGTAAATAATTATTCATATAAAGATTTACAACCATAAGACTTTATGTATTCCAAAAGAAATATTATTTAGGATTTTCCACATTATAGTATTTAAGCAATATATATCCATATTAATTAACATAGTTTCCTCAGTTAGAGGTCAAGACTTCTACATAAGGTTTATAACTAATACTTTTAGGATTTTCTTTTAAATACCAATTTACAAACTAACTCTGTATAAATTTTTGAGTAAACAAAAGACAAATCCTATTTTTAAATCATCATACTTATTAGACCGAAATTATAAGTCCAGCATTATCAAGTATTATCCTTTTAAATATCTTTAGCGAAATACCCTAGTTTAACAAAAAACAAAGTGATTTATACCCTAACTAATTTCTCCTCTTGACAAAAGAAAACCTCAGCAACTGAATAAATTATCAACCCATATTTATTTTCAAAACTTAGAAAATACACAAAATGCTAGAAGATTTTAACATTAAAAAAAAAACCAGTAACAATATTATTTTTTTCTTTAAATTAAGTCACTTTTACAAGAGCCGTAGCTCACCAAGAAACCCCAAGTGTAGTCATTAAAAATGATCTTACAGCCTTACCAGTTTTTTTAGCATGGAGTTCACTGAACGATTATGGAAGCTAGAAGCTTCAGACCTGCTATCTCCATGATCAAACAGGGATTTGAAAATATTGTAGAACACTTGAGAAGGATGAGGGCTTGTTGGCCACTCTCCCTTTCCAAAATGAAGCAGCATTTGAAACAAAGCGAGTTTTAGGGAAGGCTTTGATTATGAGTGCTTAGGGTTAACGCTAAAACCCTTCTTCCAACGATATTTTACCACGTGGTTTCCACTAACCTCGAAATAATTTTGGGTATGGTTATAGTTTCGAACTTGCACAATAAACCATGCAAAGTAATGCTATTACTTGGGTAAGAATTAAAACAAATTAATATATGCATGTTTAAGCTTTGAACTAAGTTTATAGTTAAATATGTTATATGCATTATGAAGTTTTAGCTAGGATATAGTATTATTATTTTATGCAGTGGTTTATGCATAGGTTAGTAATGTTATGTTGGTAGTTTAGTATTATTATTTTATGCATTGGTTCATGCCTAAACTAATATTGTTATTTGGTAATTAGTTTCAAACAACAAATATAATAATGTTAATTGTTATGCCTAGGTAAGTTCTAGGAGTAACAAGGCTAAAATGCATAGTTAATATTGGATAAGTACATATCTTCGAACATGTAATTTAATTGTTTAGAACAAATAAACATACTACCAACTCAAATTGCTACTCAGGTAGTAGTCTTTGCTATAGGCCTAGAATTTCTTACATTCCGATAATCTAGACAATAAAAAGAGTCTAAGGTTTTTCTTCTTAACTTACTCTTTAGTCTTTAGAGCTTTAATATCTTACATCGTAACCTGGAAGAAATTAGTTTACCTGTAAATCTTGTACAATTATTCAATCTGCATTAGCTTTGAAAAAACTAAGTAAGCCTCGGGTTAACCTCAAGCCCCTTTCAAGAAGACAAGAAAACAACTATCATAATCATACACATGCTCGAAAATAAACAATTGATCTGAATTCAAGAAGCTTCTAAATCTTTGACTTTCAAGACTAAAGAATCACTACATATTGAATATTGTTAGTCACATGTGTATAATAAGTTAGTAAGTGATTCTGTAACCTTCTAGTTATAGTTAGCTAAGAGTATTAACTCCTAAGTTTCACTTATTATCTTGTTTTGTAGTCTATCAGTTTATTAAACTAAAGTTAGTTGTTAAACTAGCATTTTTAGGCTATGACTCAATATTAAATGTCACACGGAAAAATTTTAAATTTTTTGTGAATTTTGGGGTTTTACATATGGTATCAAAGCACACGTTCAGACACTAGGCCTGAAGTGGTTCAGTACACGTAAACCAAAAAGTAAATAGAAAGTATGAATACTAATTTATGATTTTAAATGTTGTGTCCAGAATATTTTCTGAATTAGATTGCAGGTATGGAAGGACTCGAAGAGTATGCTCAAGAGAGGTCTCTATTAAATGAACAACATAATTCTGGAAAAGAACATGTTAAAGAAGATATAACTAATAACTCATTTGAATTACTGCAAATAGTTAAGGATTTAAAAACTAAAATGGAGACCGTTAAAAAGGAAAATGAGAGAATCCTAAGAGATCAAGAGGAGTTGAATCAAATACTGCTGGAAAAGTTTCATAACGAAGAAAAGGATAAACAGATAGAATCTAACAATACATCCTATCAACATAAGATTAAAAGGTCAAAACACTCTAAAATTTAAATTAGTTCTTCTTCTGAAATTAACGGTAACTCACACAGAAAGAAACACTAGTATTCTAGTGACAATAGTGAGAGTAATTATCACTCTAGAAATAAGAAGTACAAGCCCTATGAAGAGATTTCTGGAGAGTTTAAAAGGATTGAACCACCAAATTTTAATGGTGAAACAGAGAAAGGAGAGGAATTCGAAGCATGGCTGTCTGGAATGAAAAAGTACTTTCAGATATATAATTATTCAAATTAGTTAAAAGTGAGGATGGAAATATATAACTTAACTAGAAAAGCTGACATCTAGTGGTAAGACATAAAATGAGTTAAAGGCATAAAAAAGAAGAATATAAACTGGAGCACTTTTAAAAATTACTATAAAAAGAAGTTTCTATCGGAGCAATATTACGAGGAGCGAGCTAAAGAATTTTATGACCTAAATTTGGGAACCATGAATATGAAAGAGTTAAATAGTAAATTTTTAATCTTACTGCGGTATGTGCCTTATATTGTTGATGAAAAACCTAAGGTACAACAGTTTCTAAGTTGTTTACCTTTTCATATTAAGGACAAAATTGAATATGATAATCCCAAAACCCTTGAAGAGGCTATGCGAAAAGCAAATTTATGCTATGAGCAGAACCGAAAAAGGGAGAACATGCCAAACTGGAAAACAAAAAGGCGTAATAATTTTGAGCCAGGAAAGGAAAGTTTCACACCTAATTGGAATTTTGGGCATAATGACTCACGCAATATTCCTAACAAAAATTTTCAAGGGAGTAATTCAAAAATTAACCCAAAGCAAAACCCTACTATCATAAGAAATAAAGAATTTACAAATAATCACAATAACTATGTTAAAAATAACGAATGTATAGAACCGATAAAATGTTGGGAATGCCAGGGACCTCACTATGCATCAGTTTGTCCTAACAGAAAGAAGATCGTCAACAACATTCATGCTATGCAAGAAGAAACAACGGTTGGTGACTTAGCAAGAGGGATTCTCAGAATCAATGCAGCACTAGAAAACATATAGGCTGAATATCGGACTTCCATGGTGGAAGTAGAAGGTATGTTGAACCATAAACCTATTTCTATTTTTAATTGACCCAAGGGCTAGCCTGAGTTATGTCTCTCCCATTTTAGTAGAGAAACGTAAACTATCAGTAAATAAATTTGCAAAATCATGGATGGTTCAATTAGCTACAAGAGAAAAAAGGAAGGTGACTGATTTTGTGAAAGATTGTACATTATTTATGAATCAATTTGAAACTTCTGTAAAGTTGAATGTACTTCTTTTAGGATCCTATGATGTATTAATTGGAATGGATTGGTTGGAACAACATCAAGTAGTGTTAAATTGTTTTGATAAAACTCTTACATGTTTTAATAATGAAAAAGAAACGGTAATAGTAAAAGGAATCCCTAGGAAAATAGCAAGCAGATGGATTTCTTCCTTACAACTAAAAAGTGTTGTTTGAAAGGGATGTAAAGCTTTTGCACTAACTATAACTAATGTAGAACACATTAATAAAGAAGACAAGCTAAAATTAGAAGATATGTTAAGGATGTACGTTAGAGAACAATTAAGTAAATGGGAGGAATACTTACACTTGGTTGAGTTGCATACAACAACCACTACCAAGCTTCAGCAAAATTCAACCCATTTGAAATTCTGTATGGCAGAAAATGCAATACCCCCATATCATGGAGTAACCCTGTTGATAGGTTAATACTAAGACTTGAGTTATTAAAGGAAATGGAATTAATCGTGAATCAGATACAAGGTAATTTAAAGGTTGCACAAGACAGACAGAAGAGTCAAGCGGATCTTAAACGAACTCAGAAAGAGTTCCAGGTGGGAGAACATGTTTTCATTAAGGTAAAACATGAAAAGAGTTCCTTAAAATTAGGGATTTGTGCTAAGCTAGCACCCAGGTACTATGGGCCTTTCAAAATTTTGTCCAGAGTTGGACCGGTGGCATACCAATTGGCCTTACCACCGAATCTTAAAGTTCATAATGTTTTTCATATTTCTGTTTAAAAAAAATATGTACACGATGCTACTCATGTGATAAATTGGAATGATGTATAGGTGGAGCCCGAAGGATATTTTCTAGTGGAACCAGACTGTATCATCGACAAGAGGGAGATCTTGTTTCAGAATCGCACCATTGGGAAGGAGAAGGTGCAATGGAAGCACCTTAGTCCAAAAGAAGCAACCTGGGAATTGGAGAGTCATATGCGGGCAGCATATCCGATTCTGTCACGTACCCCAATTTCAATAACATTTTATGCTTAAGAAAACATTATATTTTATTTTGATTGTAGATTTTATGACTATCGACCAAGTGGGGTCAAGGATGGCTGTAATTAATTATGTTGAATATTTTATTATTTAATAAATAAAAGATGAGACAAATAGCCTAAGGAGGTTTTTGAATGAGTGTCCACTGACCCACTAGGAGGAATAGACTGGGGTGAGAGAAAACTGACACATGGCAGCATCCTCAATCACTTCTAACTATTGCAGGTGGCAACTTCCCTAATTTTGTGGTCGTGTTCCCCAAGAAAGTGGAACAGAGTAGGCGGCTCATTAGTTAAAAAACTGACCAAAAGACCTAGGCATGCATATACCTTTCCATCGAATTCAGCAAGAGGTTGTTCAATTTTACCTTGTGAAATTTATGAATGCTGAGAAAGGAGCACAATAGATTCAATGAGGGGAAATTTAGAAGTGGTTTGAGTGTTAAGACTGTTTTCAAAACTAGTGTAGCTTCTTAGCTGAGTTCTTTAATGCTGAGGGAAGAAGTACTGTTGTTAAGTACTTTATGTGGAGTTGTAGGGGTATTTAATCCCATCCTTTCACACAGTTCTTTCATCCCAGTGGATCAATAGACAGGCTTGGGGGTCCTAAGACAAGAAGTTGAGCTATCTTCAGGAAAAGGTTGGGTGGAACGGGATCCTTGGGTTGTTTGTCTCTTCTACAATTATCCACATTCTAAGTTGTTGCAGTTATTATCTTTAAATTTATTTTGTATCTGAAGGAATTTATGAATGTTAAAAGATTTTTCAAAAGTATTATTGTTTTTATTTGTTGGGAACATATTTTACGTCTTAACAATTTATCAGTAGATGAATATTACTGTTTATCCGGAATTTTTTGTAGTAAAACTCGGTATGCTATCTAGAAACAACATATGTTCATCTATAGTTTTTATTATAATATTATGGATGTTGAATAGTTAGTATTACTCTAATTCTTCTCTATACACCTATAGAAATAGATAAGTTACATAATTACATATATGTTACAGAAATAGGTATAAGTTACAGAAATATATATAAGGTGTAGAAATATATGTATAGGCTGTAAAAATATATTTAATTTACAAAATAACTAATAGTCTGCAAAAATATATAGTTAGGTTACAAAATAAGTAAAAAGATAAAAAGAAGTGTTAATACTGTTAAAATAAACAATGAATAGTTTATAGTAAATCTCATTCTTTTTATTTTAACACAAAAACAATTGAAAACGCACATTTTTCTCTATGTTATTAATTTATAACATATTTAAAATTTCTAAACCAAAAATTATTATAACTTTCAAAAAAAAGAAAAACGAATCTCTCTTTTACGAGCACTCTCATTAAATATTAAGGTTCAAAACCTAGAAAGTAAATTATTGTTAATAATTTACTCATTATCTAATTTTATATCCCAAAGGCTTTTTTAACCTCTACCAAACTCACACAGCCAAGAAGTCATTTTCATTTACAAACGATTTAGGGTAAAATACATGTAAATAATTATTCATATAAAGATTTACAACCATAAGACTTTATGTATTCCAAAATAAATCCATATTAATTAACACAGTTTCATCAGTTAGAGGTCAAGACTTCGAAACCAGTAAGGGTAAATCTCTTACAGAAGGTTTATAACTAATACTTCTAGGATTTTCTTTTAAATACCAATTTACAAACTAACTCTATGTAAATTTATGAGTAAACAGAAGACAAATCCTATTTTTAATTCATCATACTTATCAGGTCGAAGTTATAAGTCCAGCATTATCAAGTATTATCCTTTTAAATATCTTCATCGAAATACCCTAGTTTAACAGAAAACAAAACAATTTATACCCTAACTAATTTCTCCTCTTGACAAAAGAGAGCTTCAGCAGCTGAATAAATTATCAACGCGGATTTATTTTCAAAACTTAGTTAATACACAGAATGCTAGAATATTTTAACATTTAAAAAAAAAATAGTAACAGTATTATTTTTTTTTAAAACTGAGACACTTTTACAAGAGTTGTAGCTTGCCGAGAAACCCCAAGGGTAGTCATTAAAAATGATCTTACGGCCTCCATATTTAACCAAAACAAAACTACCATCTAATTCAAGTAGAATGAACACCACAGTAATAAGTCGTAAGCAGCATCAGTACCACCGTCAACATAGTAAACGAAGGGTGCCCCAGAGTTGGAACCGAGGCTTACCCGAGCCTTTCATGCTCGTACCATTCAGCTAAAGCATACACCTCCAACATCCGACTATGCAATGCCAATTTTTGGTCACCTGTCATTAAATAGTAAATGGTTAAAATATAGCTTGGTATTTTTTATTAAAGAAAAAGAAGGAACGAATGGAGTTTTTTGTAACCACTAACCCGTTTTCCTTATTATGGAGTTTGCTAAATGGTTATGGTAGCTAGAAGCTTCAGACCTACTATCGCCACGATCAAACAAAAATTTACAACTGTTGCAGAACACCCGAGAAGGCCAAGGGCTTGTCGGCCACTCTCCCTTTCCAAAATGAAGCAGCATTTGAAACAAAGCGAGTTTTAGGGAAGGCTTTGATTATGCCATGCTTAGGGTTAACGCTAAAACCCTTCTTCCAACGATATTTTCCCACGTGGTTTCCACTAACCTCGAAATACTTTTGGGTATGGTTATAGTTTTGAACTTGCACGATAAACCCTACAAAGTAATACTATTACTTGGGTAAAGATTAAAACAAATTAATATATGCATGTTTAAGCTTTGAACTAAGTTTATAGTTAAATATATTATATGCATTATGAAGTTTTAGCTAGGATATAGTATTACTATTTTATGTAGTGGTTTATGCATACGTTAGTAATGTTATATTCGTAGTTTAGTATTATTATTTTATGCATTGGTTCATGCCTAAACTAATATTTTTATTTGGTAATTAGTTTCTAACAACAAATATAATAATGTTAATTGTTATGCCTAGGTAAGTTCTAGGAGTAACAAGGCTAAAATGCATAGCTAATATTGGATATTTACATATCTTCGAACATGTAATTTAATTGTTTAGAACAGATAAACATACTACCAACTCAAATTGCTACTTAGGTAGTAGTCTTTGTTATAGGCCTGGAAGTTCTTACATTCCGATAATCTAGACAATAAAAAGAGTCTAAGGTTTTTATTCCTAATTTACTCTTTAGTCTTCAGAGATTTAATATCTTACATCGTAACCTGGAAAAAAGTTTACCTGTAAATCTTGTACAATTATCGAATCTGCATTAGCTTTGAAAAAACTAAGTAGGCCTCGAGCTAACCTCAAGCCCCTTTCAAGAAGACAAAAAAACAATTATCAAAATCATACACATGTTGGAAAATAAACAATTGATCTGAATTCAAGAAGTTTCTAACTCTTTAACTTTCAAGACTAAAGAATCACTACATATTGAATATTGTTAGTCACATGTGTATTATAAGTTAGTAAGTAATTCTGTAACCTTCTAGTTATAGTTATCCAAGGGTATTAACTCCTAAGTTTCGCTTATTATCTTGTTTTGTAGTCTATGAGTTTATTAAACTAAAGTTAGTTGTTAAACTATCATTTTAGGCTATGACTCAATATTAAATGTCACACAGAAAAATTTTAAAATTTTTGTGAATTTTGGGGTGTTACACATAGACTGTGGTATTTGCTGCTTCATCCCATAAATGCATGGGTGGAACTTGATCATGGATCATGGCTTTGAATACTTCCATGATAGATATATTCTTCCTTTCTACTACTCCATTTTGTTGACGACTATAGGGTGTAGTAAGCTCCCTCTTAATCCTAGCTTCTTTGCAAAAGTCCTTGCATTCATTTTGAAGTGAATTTTCCTCCGTTGTCTGGTCTTAAGATCTTAATCTTCTTTTCAGAGAGATTCTCCACAAGAGCCTTGAACTCCTTGAATTTTTCAAATACTTCATCTCTCCTTTTCAAGAAATATCTCTGATTCTTACGCGAGTAGTCATCAATAAAAGAAACATAATAGACATACCTGCTTAAGGAAGTAGTTGTCATTGGTCCACACACATCTGAGTGGACAATCTCTAAGATCCATTTTTCTTTACTATTACTGCTTGTAAATGGAATCTTGATATTCTTCCCTTGAGCACATTATTTACATACCCCTTCATGATTGATTTGGATTTATAGTAGACTTGTTACTACCTTGATCACAATTGGTAATGCTTTGTAGTTTACATGAGAAAGTCTTTAATGCCATAGTTCACATGGGATGATGGTACTAGCTGTGAAAGCCGAATCTATATTCCCTTTTAATTTTGTAGAGTCCTCCTTCTTCAGCACCTATTACAACTGCATCATTGATGGTTCTTCCTTTTGGCCACATAAGAACTTCACCATCTACAAAGGAAACTCTAAAACATTTATTGTCTAAAGCTTATATGGAAAGAATATTCTTCTTTAAACCTGGAACATATAAGACTTATTTCATCTTCATGGACTTACTGGATTTCAACTTATAAGAGGTTTCTCCCATTCCTTTGATAGGATATTGATAATCATCTCCAAGCGACACCTTATGTAGATAGCCTTTCTGAGTGAGGCATGAGAGAGAATCTTTGTGACTTGTCATGTGTTTAGAAGCACCACTATCTATGAGCCAAGTGTCACTTCCATGAGAGATTGATCCGGCGAGGACTGATATTAAGACATATTCTTTATTGGAGTCTTCATTCTCTCTAGCCTTCTCTTCATCTGATTCATTCTCTTTGGCTACATGGGAATGGAACTTTCGGTTCTTCTTCTTGAACTTGTTTTTGTTAAGTGGACAATCTCTAGAGATATGTACTAACTTATGACATGTGTAACATTCATAAGATGAGTAATCATTCTTAAAATTCTTACTTCTTTTGAGTTCTTGTGATCATCGATCCTTCCTTTTGTTTATCCCATTCTTTGTATGAGAAGCTAGAGCTTGATCTTCATCTTCATTTAAATTTTCTTCTCTATTTTATGGCCTTCCTTCTTCTTGTGCACATTATTCCCATAACTTTTTTAACATGGTTAAATTTCTTCTGGCACATATTCCTCTAATGAAGGAATCTCATTCTCTTGGAAGACCATTTAGAGTGGTCATCACAACTTCAGTTTATTCTAACAAGTCACAAATGGCCTCTAACTATTCTTTCATTTGAGATGCTTGGAGAATTATAATTGCATGGTTTCTTCCTTTTGCATCTTCACACCCTTGAGTTGGTTTCTCAAGGTCATTCTCATGTTGATGTTCTATCCTTTAAACCAATTGGTTAGAGCATCAAACATTTCCTTTGGAATATTCTTTGAGGACACTTGGGGATAAAATTATCCTTGGTAGATTTGTCTATGATCCTCTTGGCTTTGATCATATCCTTCTTGTGCTTGGATTTTTCCTCATCTCTCTTTGGTTCCTTGACCTCTTCCTTGATGTAGCCTTCTAGGTCATGTTCTTCAGGAGTGAGCATGACTCTATACTTCCATGTTCTAACATTATCTACTCCTTCAATATTTTCATCAAACTTGGTACTGTTTGTCATCTTTAATGAGTGAGAACCTCAAATGGAAAGATAGGAGATAGTAGTTACCAGTTTGAGGAATGCTTTTGGAACCAGCTTCAAGATGACTTAGGGCTTGGCTGGAAAACCCTATTTTTTCAACTAATATCTCTTGTAGAGCTATGTGGAGGAAAAGATGCGCCTCCCCAAGGTGAGCTAGGTTGTATCTTATTTTTCTGGAATCTCGGGATGGAACCTTAAAATATATGATGCCATAGTTTCTCCTGGCAGTAGTGGTAGTTCAAAAATGAAAAATATTCATAATTGAAAAATGTTTCAACAAAAAGATGCACCCTCCTAGGGAGACTTGAATGAACCTGGTTTTCCAACTGATATATGGAGGAAGGTGCCCGAAATAGTGAATCCTAGCTTGTTGTACTGTGGGATGAGATGTTGCATAATGTCTTCTTTCAAGTTGGCTCCGATACCATGTTAAGTTTTCTTTCAAATATGTTATGTCAAAAGAAAAGGATCATTGAAAAAACAACAAGCACAACAGAAAAAAGAACACAAATATTTATCTTGGGAAACCCTCACGGGGAAGAAAACCCAACAAAAATTTCTCGATATATACTTCAACCAAGTACAGTGAAAGACCCAAGAAATAATACTATACAACTTCCTTCCCCTCAGATGGATTGTTTCTCCTCTCTCTAGCGACCTTGCTTGAGTGCACAACTTATCCAAATGAGGGAGGTGCCTCTCCTATTTATACTAATCAGTTGAAAGGCCTAATAACCCAAAAGGGCCGACTTCTCCTTGCTTCCAGGGCTGAATTTCCTTGGAAGACTCAAAAATAAATTTTAATAATAATTTTATGGGTACTACATACCCGACTTACAACAGATATTTTACCTCAAGACTTTACATGACCAAATACATCAATGACATCCCTAATCGGAGGAACATCTCCGAAAGAAGTAAATAAGGATAAAATAGAAAATAGAATATCTTCTGCAATTACATTTCTTTAACAATTAAGATGGGCATGTATTTTTATGAAGTTTTTGGATAATATTTTATTGTTTGGAATGGTTTCTTTGAAAATCTAGGAAATACAAGGAGATTTTAGGCCAAGTATGGAAATTAATTCACAAAAGTTGTCAATTCCCTTTTAATAAAATCCACATGGGAAAGGAGACAATGTTGACACTGTCCTTCCCTTGTAATATTATTTCTTTTAACAATGTACTCAAATATCTAGGGTTCATCATAAAGCCCGATGATTATGGATTTAGAGATTAGATTTGGGTTGATGAAAAAAATAGAAAATATAAATATAAATATGAATATGGTGCAACTATTAGTTCTCTTTAGGATGTATATTAACATTTGTAAAATCAACTCTTTCAACTATTCATAAATACTCTCCCATAATGGCTTATATATGGTTGGTGTGTTGGAAAAAATTAGGAAGAAATAATATGAAATAAAGAAAAAGATGGCATTTATTTGATTATGTGGAACATGATAAAAATAAAAATAGGTGGGTGGGAACTAGATCATATTCACTTGTTTGGAAAATCCCTTGTAGTTAATAGCTTTTAGAAAGTCATAAATTAGTGAGGGCTATGGCATGAGGTAATATGTCAATTTTAATTAGATCCCATTTCACGTGAAGATTAATTTAGACTACCCGTGAAGTCTGTTTCCAAAGTATCCATCATGTGGAAGGCACTTGCCTTGTATTTTCAACTATTAGGGAAGCCTTGTATTTTCAACTATTAGGGAATTAGTCTGCGTGGATAATCTAAAATGGGGAACTTTTTAAGATAGGTGTATATTGGGAAATTAGTCTGCATTGATAATATGAAATGGAGAAAATTTAGGGAATTAGTCTGCGTGGATAATCTAAAATGGGGAACTTTTTAAGATAGGTGTATATTGGGAAATTAGTCTCCATGGATAAGAAAATTTAGGATAGGTTTAGATCTTTGGATTGGTTGTGTTTGAACATAGATCATCAAAATTCAAATTCTTGTTTATGAAATGTATTTATTTGTTTGCATATAATGTAGAGCCTTTAATAATTACGTCATGAAACAAATCGATGGAAAAGTTCTAATATGTTTTATATACGAAGATGAAGTGGAAATGTTTTATTCATACTCTAGTTGAGCATACTATAGGATAAGAACTAAAGAAGACATTCTTGTATGTTCTAGAAATTTTACATCAAACATATATACAACTTGATTACTATGGTTATGGTAAAAAGGTTATATTTACATATGTGAAATAGGGAAACCTATGGAAATCTTTTTGGATCATAAAGTCCCCTCCAAAGATTATAATAATTTTGTGACTAGCACTTGTAAACAAGTTTTTGAGTTGGGATGTTTTCAAAAAAAGAGCATTGTAGGGTCAAGGATTTGTTTGATGCATAGGAATGATGAAGAAAGACAAATCATTTATTAATCTATTACTCATTTGCAAAAGAAGCATAGGAAGAAGTAATTTCACTATTATGTGGAATTAGAAAGTATTAATGAATATTATGGATGGATGTTTAAAGTTATGATTTACAAACAAGGCAATGAAATACCATAAGGCCCTTTCGTATGTGGTTTCATGGGCCTTTTAGCTAACAAGGAATGCATTTATCTTTCAATATAAGGTAATTCATATATTTTTTTGGGTTCCTCACTAAGTCATATTCACTTATGAGGGTTTATGGTTTGCAAGGAAGACTAATCCAACAACACAAGCAGTTGACCTAGAAATTTAAAAATTTGTGTAGATGGAATTTATTTTCTATATGTTGCTAACAAGATGAGCTACAAGGAAGGATTCCATGAAAGTTCAAACCAATGGGCTAAGTCGAATTCCCTTACATTACTTAGAATAGTAGGGGAGAAAAATCACACAAATTTAGATTTATGGTGACTCAGAGTTGGTTAATAATAATAATAATAATATATTTATTACAATATAGTGTATATTTTTATCATTTAATCAATATGATCTAGGATCTTATCTGGGATAATAACATGCACAGCAATAATCACAAGAGACAATAGACACAAAGATTTTTCCTCAGTGAAACCATAAAGGAGAAAACCCCGCAACTTCCTCAGAGATAGAATGAGCACCAATAGCAAAAGTAAAACCCAAAAACACAAAGATGATCTCCGACGGTTGTTCTCTCTCTCACTTGTGCGAGCTCCTCTTCTCTCACTCATGCGCTACAATTGAGTGAGTGTGTGTTTCAAATAGAGAGTCTCACTCTCTATTTATACTTGTTTTCCACTTGACATTTACTCTACAGGGATGAATTCTCCAGGAGAGTCTAATAACCCTAATACCCCTCAACTATGGGGACTATTGCCCCGACTTACAACGGAGGGTTAACCTCAATGACTTTACATGAATTTATTATATTAATATTTCTCCCGATCGGAGGAACATCAAGGTACAATGAAAAACAATATAAGATATACAAGTGAATACATTTAGAAGTTACAAATACATCAACACTCCCTCTTAACTAGGAAGGTATTGTCTTGACACAGTTCATCAACACAAGTCTTCATCACTGGATCATCATCAAAGTTGGATCATCATCATCACTGCTTCCGCTATCCCAACCAAATGGTGTTATCTATCAATTCTACTAGTCATAGGAAGTTCTACAGAGACAACCTTACTGGATGTAGACCTAGCCTCCACGTAGGGCTTCACATATTCATCACTTATATCTGACCATGGGAGGAACCAATCCTCTCACCATGTCAAAAAGGCACGGCACTTATATCTGACCATGGGAGGAACCAATCCTCTCGCCATGTCAGAAAGGCACGGCACTTACATCTGACCATGGGAGGAACCAATCCTCTCGCCATGTCAGAAAGGCACAACACTTACATCTGACCATGGGAGGAACCAATCCTTTTCCATGTCAGAAAGGCACATCACTTACATCTGACCATGGGAGGAACCAATCCTCTCGCCATGTCAGAAAGGCACATCACTTACATCTGACCATGGGAGGAACCAATCCTCTCGCCATGTCAGAAAGGAACAACACTTACATATGACCATGTGAGGAACCAATCATCTTGCCATGTCAGAAAGGCACAGCACTTACATCTGACCATGGGAGGATCCAATCCTCTCGCCATGTCAGAAAGGCACATCACACATATGACCATGGGAGGAACCAATCCTCTCGTCATGTCAGAAAGGCACAGCACTTACATCTGACCATGGGAGGAACCAATCCTCTCGCCATGTTAGAAAGGAACAGCACTTACATCTGACCATGGGAGGAACCAATCCTCTCACCATGTCAAAAAGGAACAGCACTTACATCTGACCATGGGAGGAACCAATCCTCTCGCCATGTCAGAAAGGCATAGCACTTACATCTGACCATGGGAGGAACCAATATGTCAGAAAGGATCTTTGGACTAATCACTTCCCCTTGGAAGGAACCTTGATCTGATGAACACCAAGCTTCTCTCTGAAGTACTCAAATTTCACTCTGGCTAATGGCTTGGTCAACACATCAGCTATCTGCTCGTTCGTCACAACATACTGGAGCTTCACTACTCCTGTTTACACCATATCCCTGATATAGTGATATTTGATCTTAATGTGCTTCGACTTGTCATGGAACACCGAGTTCTTCGACAACTTTACACAACTCTAGTTGTCGCAATATATACAAGTAGCATCCAATTGAAGATCAAACAAATCAGATAGTATCTTTCTTAGCCACACTTTCTCACAGCTAGCCAAACAAGCTGCGACATACTCTACTTCAGCTATACTCAGTGCCATGCAGGACCGCTTCCTACTAAACCAAGAGATCACACCTGATCCCATACTAAAGCAGCACCTCGAAGTGCTCTTCCTATCAATGGAACTGCCTGCCCAATCTGAATCCACATAACTCTCCAGGTTAATCTTCTGATTCGCTTCATATTTGAGCCCATAGTCAATTGTACCCTTCAGGTACCTTAGAATATGCTTTGCAGCAATCAGGTGAACATGTCTCGGATCCGTTAGGAACTGCCTCAATGTGTTCACAGCAAAACAAATATCTGGTCTCATGTTTGTCAGGTACATCAATGACCCAATCATCTAATGATACATCGTAGCATCAATCAACTCTGATGAAGCATCACTCAATAGATTCAGGTTCAATGACATAGGTGTGGTCATGGCCCTATAGTCCATCATCCTGAACCTCTTCAGGATCTCTACTACATACTTCCCTTGTCCCAGGGAGATTCCATCTACATTCTGCCACACCTCCATGCCTAGAAAGTAGTGCATCATACCCAATTCTTTCATCTCAAACTCGGCAGCAAGCTTCCTCTTCATGTCAGCAATCAACCCATTCTCACCTGTCACAAACAAGTCATCCACATACAGTATGAGTATCACCGGGTTCCCTTCCTCAACCTTATAGTAAAGGTTGGAATTCACTTTACTCTCGGTAAATCCCAAGCCAATTAGGAAGCTATCAATTCTGTTGTACCATGTCCTGGGTTCCTGTTTTAAACCATACAGGGCCTTCTTCAATTTGCACACATGATTGTCCCTGTCATGTGTCTCAAAACCGAGTGGTTTCTCCACATACAGTTCCTCTTCTACTACACCAATCAAGAACGATGTCTTGACATCCATCTGGTGTATCTTCCATGTCATTACTGCAGCCAGAGCAAGTATTAACCTGATGGAAGTGTATCTGGCTACAAGTGCAAAAGTCTCTTCATAATCTATCCCTTCTTTCTAGGAGAAGCCACGTGCCACAAATCTTGTTTTATATTTCTCTATGTTGCCATCTATAGCATGTTTGATCTTGTAGATCCTTTTGGAAGTTACGACATACTTCCCTTCTGGTCTCGGGACCACATCCCAAACATCATTCTTCATGATCGACTGGTACTCCTCGATCATAGCATCCTTCCATTCTTTCTTTTCCGCTGCTTCTTCATAGTTGGAAGGTTCTTTATCAATGATGTCACATAGTAGGGCTACATAACTGGAGTAGGACCTAGCTCTCTTCCTTTCTCTGTGCATTTCTTCTAAAGCCCCATATCTCTCTTCACCTTGGATAGCCTCTCGTACCCATGCAGGTTTCCTTTTGTAAGGATTCTTCTCCTGGGGTGGATCTATAGGTTCCTAGGGTTCTTCCATTTCTCGATCTTCTTCTGGAGTTGCATCGTTCATAGTTGAATCTCAAATCCTGGGTGCTTCTGTTTCTTCAGGGTCTTCAATGGGTCTCTTTCTGGATTTGTTGTAAGTTGATCCTTCATCAAAATTCATGTCTATGTTGATGTTGATATTCTTAAATCCTGGGAAATATATTTTGTAAGCTTTCGAGCTCTCACTATATCCCACAAATATACCCTTCTTTCTTGAATGATCTAACTTAGTCCTCTTTTCTTTTGGAATGTGAATGTACATCAGACAACCAAATATTCGGAGATGGCTAACTTCTAGTTTCTTACCATAGAAGATTTCTTCTGGTGTATTGTTCTCAAATACTCTATGTGGAGAACGGTTCTGTACATACAGCGCTATCCTAGCAGCTTCTGTCCATAGATGCATAGGAAGATCTTGATCATGAAACATTGCCCTTGTTGCTTCCATAATCATTCTATTCTTCCTTTCTACAACCCCATTCTATTGTGGATTATATGGAGTGGTCAACTCCCTCTTAATCCTTGAATCTCTGAGTAATTCTTTGAATTCATCTGATGTGAATTCTGCGCCATTGTCTGATCGAAAGGTCTTGATGTTATTCTTTGTGTGGTTCTTGATCAAGGCTTTGAATTCCTTGAATTTATTGAATACTTCATCCTTTCTTTTCAAGAAGTATATCCATGTCTTCCTAGAAAAGTCATCATTGAAAGAAACATAATATACATACCCACTCAATGAACTTGATGACATTGGACCGCGTACATCGGAGTGGATGATTTCCAAGATTCCTTTTGCCTTGCTCTCGCTACTTGGAAATGTCTTCATTATGGTCTTTCCCTTTGCACATCCTTTGCAAATTCCTTCATGCTTTGCTTTGATTTCAGGAATACCTTCAACATCTTTGCTTGCAAGTGGTAGTGCACATGTGCAAGTCTTCTATGCCAAAGTTCACTTAGCTCTACTGATTCATGGACCAAGGCTTGTTCTGGTTGGCCCTTTAATTTGTATAAGCCTCCCTCTTGTTCTCCAATCACTACTACATCATCTATAGTCTTCCCCTTTTGCCACATAAGGACTTGGCCATCTACAAATGCAACTCTCATGCCTTTTGTATCCAATGCAGATATGGAGAGAATATTCTTCTTTAGTCCTGGTACAAACAAGACATCCTTCATCTTTATAGATTTTCTAAAGTCTAGCTTATAGGAGGATTCACCACTTACTTTTATGGGATACTAGTAGTCATCCCCAAGTTTTACTTTGTGGGGTGACTCATGTTCAGATAGTTTCACAAAGGATTCTTTGAATCTCGTCATATGTTTGGAAGCCTCACTATCTATGAGCCAATCATTGCTTCCATGTGTAATAGTCCCTATGAGGGCAGAAATCAAGACATACTCTTCATCACTTGAAGAATCTTCACTTTCTTCTTTGACTCTCTTCCTGGGAGGTTCATCATCTTCTGCAATGTGAGCATGATGGTTTCTTTTGATGTCCTTCTTCTTGTGGGAGCCACCTCTATTTTTGGGACAATGTCTGGAAAAGTGTCCTTTCTCATCACAGGTATAGCATCTGAGTTTAGATAGATCTTTGCTATAGCTACTAGGGATATCTTTCTGATGAGAATGCTTACCTTTGGGATGATGGTGGTCCTTTCTCAATTTCTTGGTGTGTGCTGTGAGATCTTGATCTTCACTTCCCATATTTTCTTCTCGAGCTACTATCTGAGCTTCCTCTTGTGAGCATTCCTCCCACATCCTACTAAAAGTGATTAATTTTATTCTAGCACAAATCCCTTGAATGAAGGAGTCCCATGACCTAGGGAGACCATTCAAGGTGTTCATCATAATTTCTACCTTCTCTACTTCTTCATCCACTGCTTGAAGTTGTTCTTTGATTTGAGAGACCCTTGTAAAGTATGACTGTATGGTCTCTGCATTCTGGATCTTTACATTCTTCAACTCGTTTCTCAATGTCATCTTCTGATTTATGCTCTTCCCTTCAAATAGCTTGGTTAAGGAATCAAACATCTCTTTAGGTGTATTTAGGGAAGACACATGTGGTATATAAGGTGATCCTTGATAGAATCAGCAATAATCCTCTTAGCCTTGACCAATTTCTTCTTATGTAAGGCCTTAGCTTCATCTCCCTCTGGAACTGGAAACTCTCCACTTATGTAGGTGTCCAATTCATTTTCTTCAAGAACCGGTGAAATCCTATACTTCCATGCTCAGAAGTTTTTAGCTCCTTTAAGATTTTCATCAAGCTTGGTGTGATGAGACATCTTAAATGATAACCTCAAATGGAAATACAAAATATCTACATCTTACCAATTTGAGATGTCGGAACTGGATCTAGAGTTGATCTTCTGTAGTGCTCGTTTTCTAGTTTAGGGTCATATTAGGGTTTGACTTTCCTGGAGTTCTACCCAACTAAAAACTTTGATCTTGGTCTCTAAACTTCGATTTTGATGAGGAGAGCAATCCTATGCTAGGCTCACTCAAAAATTCCTCTTCTGTGAAAAGCCATATTTTCCCGCAGCAGTGACAGGTCAAAAACTGAAAACGCTTGGAATTAGATACTGCTTCGACAGAAAGATGCACCCTTCAATGGGGAGTTAGCCTAGCCTCCTTTTGTTGATGATCTATGGAGAGAGACCCAAAAAATAAGAATCCCTAGCTTATGCAGTTACGTAGTGTCTTCTTCTCAAGTTAGCTCTGATACCATGTTAGATTTTTATCATTTAATCAATATGATCTAGGATCTTATCTGAGAGAATAACATGCACAACAATAATCACAATATACAAGAGACATAAAGAGTTTTCCTCGGGGAAACCATAAGGGTGAATCCATGAACCTGGGTAACACTTTTTGGCAAGCGGATATCGGCAAATGCAAAAAAACGCACCTCGGTCGAGGGCTTGTTAAACCCTCGACCGAGGTATTAATTCCTCGACCGAGGTTCTAACAAGCCCTCGACCGAGGGCTTAACTCGGTCGAGGTATTAACTCGACCGAGGTATTAATTCCTCGACCGAGGTTCTAACAAGCCCTCGACCGAGGGCTTAACTCGGTCGAGGTATTAACTCGACCGAGGTATTCATTCACATAATTGAAGCATAACATTATTGAAATTGTCATTTCTTTGCTTATTTAGTGATTTGGTTCATAAAATTTTATTGGAAACATGATATATTTCTCTCTAACTCTTGCAAGTCACTAGTTGTTTTTTCATTTAGTAAATAGATTATAAGCTTCAAGTCTTGTTCTTAATATTTATATCTCTGGTTTATTTTATCCCTTATATCATGACTTCACATTTTGCCTTATTATTGTGCATTTTCCCAAGAATTTGTAGTATTATAATGGCATAAAGTGGCCTTGGTGATTTCTTATTATTCCTCATAGTCTTACAAGTTAATAATTTCCTTTAAGGCACCATTAATGTTAACTTCAACCCCTCATGAGCGACGACTCGGAGACTGGAGTTACCCAGGTCCGTGGATTCACCCATACCTTGAAGAAAAAACATGTAAAAACATTACTACTTTTGCTTCCTCTAAATTTTATGTGTAGATTTGTAGATATGGGTAGAGGAGTCATAGGAGTCATAGATTTGATCAATCATATCTATGACTCCTATGACTCCAAGACCCATTTCTACAAATAAACATAAATGACCCTTCTTTTCATTTCAGACATCAACTCTCAAAAATTGTAATGACCACCTACGCGTTTGTCTTTAAATAGAATATTACATGACTAGGACCTCAACCGAGCTAATACCTCAGTCGAGGGTTTTTTAAACCCTCGGTCGAGGGATTTACAAACCCTCGATCGAGGTTCATACCTCGGTCGAGGGCTTAAAAAAACAGACTTAGCCCACATTCAAGCAAATGGAAAATTTCCTGTGCCTTGCAGAGGTGTAAACCCTGC
>LPNX010157844.1:315924-326821 GCA_001517045.1 Pseudotsuga menziesii
CCATAAATGAGAAAACCATGCAACTTCCTCAGAGATAGAATGAGAACCAATAGCAAAAGTAAAACCCAAAAACACAAAGATGATCTCCGACAACTGTTCTCTCTCTCACGTGTGTGATGTCATCTTCTCTCACTCATGCGCTATAGTTGAGTGAGTGTGTGTTTCAAATAGAGAGTCTCACTCTCTATTTATACTTGTTTTCCACTTGACATTTACTCTACAGGGTTGACTTCTCTAGGAGAGTCTAATAACCCTAATACCCCTCAACTGTGGGGACTATTGCCCCGACATACAACAGAGGGTTGACCTCAATGACTTTACATTACTTTATTATATTAATGATTCTCCCAATCGGAGGAACATCGGGGTACAATGAAATACAATATAAGATATACAAGTGAATACATTCAGAAGTTACAAATACATCAACATCTAGCAAATCACCAACTTTGGTGTATGAGACCCCCTTGTTTGTGGGACAAGACCCCCACTCTACACAACTATTTGACTCGTGAAGTATATGTAAGTGTACATACCCTGTGTCCCTTGAGATTTGAACCTCTGAATTCCTAAGAGGAAACACATATTCTTAACTAAATGAATGAGAAAATGTGTTGCAAATTTTACTTGAGAGGTTTAACCATGAACCTCTTAATAAACCATGGAAGGGTTTAACCATAATTAGCTATTATTTAATTAGAATGTGACACTTGGATATGAACCATCTAAGTATGTTTATTATTTTGTATTTTCAACTTATGGGGAACATCACCAATTTTAATCTAAGAATTTGAAAATTAGGGCTTCTTTTAGTTTAAAAAATCATAAGCCCATGCTTGACCCCAAGTTTCTCCTAATGTCAAGGCATATCATTTTTCAGTGAATTTGTCTTTTCTTTCTTCTTCCTTTTGCTTTCATTTTCTTATATTGTCTTCTTTTGTCTAATTATGTACATATAATGTTTTCTTATTGGGCTACAAAATGAATACATCACTTTTACAATCTTCAACTCTTTAGGGCCCTCATGATTTTTGCTCATTTTTTACATTTTCTTCTTTTGTCTAATTATGTACATATAATGATTTCTTATTGGGCTATATCACTATTACAATCTTCAACTCTTTAGGTCCCTCATGACAATAAAACCTTTTTTCCTTTCTTATTTGTTTTAAGGATACCATCACATTTACATCACATATATATATATATATATATATATATATAATGTCAATATCATGTTTGATATAATACCAACACGAATCATCATAGGAACATTACACCCAAGACATCATTAAGCTCCCTTTATCTGGTTACCTTTATATATATATAATGTCAATATCATGTTTGATATAATACCAACACGAATCATGAGTTAAATAAGAACATTACACCCAAGACATCATTAAGCTCCCTTTATCTGGTTACCTTTTTATATCTATAAGATATAAAATAAAATAAAATAAAAAATCTCTTATTTCTAAATGTAAATTAAATAATTAATAGTAACAAAAAATATATATATATCTTCCCAAAGTTACTTTATATATATATATATATATATATATAAACAAACTTCTTTATTTCTTAATAGTAACAAAAATAATATGTACTCTTTATTTCCTAATAGTAACAAAAATAATATCTCTCGAAGGTACTCAACAAATAAAAATAAAAATAAACAAAGTATAAAATATTAATATCAATTTATTATCCACATGAAATGAAATAAGATTTCAATAATGTAATTAAAAGTAAAACTTACGACTAGTATATTTGACAATCTCTTGCAAAATAGTAACTTAAACAACTTAAAATGTTGTGTACAACAAATAAATAACCAACACAAAAAATATAAATTGACATAGTCGTTACCATGATTACAATTGACGAAGTGAAGTACATAGTCACGAGACATATATTCAAAAGTGAAATGAACTTAAAAATATACAGGATATTATTATAAATTCAAAAGGAGACGAGAATAATAAGCACAATAAAAGGCAAATCAATTTATTAGAAAGGTAGTTTTGAAAGGTCGTTCCCCAAAATAAATTAATGTGAAGAGAACTAACTACCTAAGTAGAGCCTCATCATTAATGTGCATATAAGTAGCAAGGCAAGGCAAGGCAAATACAAACTCAACCTCATTAATGTCAATAAAACTAACTACCTAAGTAGAGCTAGAGCTAGAGCTAGAGCTATGGCTCTGGCTCATCATTAATGTCAATACAACTAGCAACCTAAGTAGAACTTAAGGCTATGGATGAAGCTCATTCTAGGGGCTCTGGTTGTGTGATGGAACAGGCGAAGGACCATCTGCTGAAGGACCCATCTACAAAATTATAATATCCACCATGTAGAGCCAATGTACCCTTTAAAACTCCCTCTCTCACGAATGGAAACGTCAGAAGATTCATCAGTGATACGTTCACCGCTTCCTGCACATTATTTTATAAGTCATGTTTGTGTTAATGTTTTTCTTTTTATAATTCATCTTGATCTTCCAACTTTAATATAAACACTTATCTCTATACATTAGTGCAACAATAAATAAAATAGCATTAAAAACCCACTTTTATTATTCAAAATGGCAATGACTAACATCTCTATTATTAAAATAGAAGCAATAATAATAACGAAACTTTATCCTTTCATTAATAAAAAGTAAAAGAAGAAAAAAAATAACCTTTTCACACGCAGTACATTGCTGGTCAAATGCCAAGTCTCCATGCGATTTCTTAACCTTTGACTTGGCCTCCAGTGCGATCTTGATCCAATCTTCAATGAAAGCCCTGCGCACACATACCCAAAACACATCGAACCTTCCAACTCTACCAAACCAAAGCTGACCTGAGCTGAGCTTCTCACCTAACCAGAAACTACTCTACTCTACTCACGTTTGTGTGGTGCCGTCGTCTGGCATTGACATGAGCGCCTTGATTCCTCCGCAGCAGCTGTGCCCCATTACTATTATATTCTCTACCTGATAACCATTCAAATTTCAATCAATTGATTACTTTTACTGATAACTTATAACCAACCATTCAATCAATTGATTTGCTTTTCTTTTCATGATAAATAGAATTACATTGATTGATTCCCGACGTCATTAAAACAACAATTACCTTGAGATGCAGAACTGCGTATTCCACGGCAGCACTGGTCCCTGGATATTCACTCTGGGAAGGGAGACATAAATGAAATGAGAATTCTATTTATCTGGATAGAGAGAGAGAGTATATATAAAAGTAGATTAATTAACCTGTTACCTTCTCGTAGGGTGGAACCATGTTGGCAATATTGCGCACGACGAAAGCCTCTCCCAAATTGAATTGGAGAACATGGGAAGGACATACTCGCGAATCCGCACAGGCAAACACCATGAACTGCAATAATTTCGACAGCGACGGATTACTATACTTAATAATAACCAGAGTTGCAAGAACTTCCTACACAAGATTTAACCTAACCTAACCTTAGGAGATTGGCCCTTGGACAATTTGGAGAACAAATCTGTGTCCTTTCTGCACATCAGAATTGATTAATTGAGTGCGACATATAATGAAGAAGATCAGAATTGATTAATTGAGTGCGACAATATATATATAATGAAGGATTGAGCTTGCAGCTTATATCGATCTATAAATATTTAATACTTACTGGTACACCTGTTTCTTGAAGTGGGTGAATCCATTTTTGAGCTTCTGGACTGGGTCAACAACAAGCCCGTCCGCCAATTTCTGGGTCACGTCTTCCGCTGTAACTGCAACCTGTTTTTGCAACTCATCGGTAATTTCCTCAATTTTCTTTGCAGCAGCAGAAAGCAGATTGGGGGATTGCCTGCCATGCCATGAGCCATGAGCCATGAGCCATCCCAATAAAAATATCAGAATAACAAAAGATCTAGAAATAGCAAAACTTCAACTGATTCAGAGTCAAGACTAGACTAGACCAGACTACAGCGTAATTAAATTATCCTGTGAGATTACTTCAAAAATTTACTGAGACGATCCACGGCTTCGTTGTATGAATTGCTGCTTGAATCCATTGTGTGATCTGCAGTGCAGCACACGAAAATGTAAGAGAAATATATTATTGGCTAATTCAATCAATTTACAGTTTTTACACAAATCCAGCACATAACAAATTAATCTGCAATTATCGGATTTCATATATTCATTTCAATGAGATTGGAAAGGGCGCCAGCTATGAGAGCTGTACATATCCAAATTTGATAAGCGAGAAGCTAAACTGTCAAAGCCCGTTATAATTTGTAAACACTAAAATACCAAATAAGAACAGCCACAGCTCTTATCCGTGCAACTCTGCAACAGATGCAGGACTGTCAAAGAAAAAGCATATCTTATAAAGTAAAGGTGAGGAGTTCGAACCTCAGGGAACCCCTTCTTGGACGAAAATGAGAAGTTGAATGGCGAATTGTAGTGAAATTGGTGAGAATCCTGAGTGAGGACGGGTATTTAAATCCTCGCCTTATCTGAAATTGTGGTCTGGGAGGCCATATTTATCCGCGACGGACCTGGACCAGGTGTCAAGGAAGAAATTACATCTCAGGAATAAGTCTAATATTAATAAATATCCATCCTTAATAGACGGACGGAATTGATGGATGGAATCATTCATTGACTTTAACCATTCATTCATTGATAATCCAAGTATTATTATTATATATAATATGAAAGTGTTATTATTATTATTATTATTATATATATAACATGGGAAAATGGTGACCGGGATCCAATATAATCTATGACATGTGGAGGTGGTGACCCGGTGGAAGGCGTTTATGGGTTTTTTTAAATATTTGTGTTTTCCATGTTAACCATTTTTTCTCCACCACTACGATCACGGTCCTTGAAGTTTATCATTTCATATTCCCGGACACATTTGGGTGGCCACGTGGTGGGTCCTACTCTTACTTGACCTTATCGTTCTCTCTCTTTTTGAGGCGGAAAGTAAAGGGAGAGAATTTGGGATGGGATTTGATAGGTTCATGGACTTATTCAAGGTGTGGTTGTTATCTGTAACGGTTCATTTACGAGGGAGGGTTTGGTATTCATTTTGAATGATAGAAAATAGTTTGCACTTTGTTCAAAGTATTTTAATTTGGCTCATTGCACTATTTCAAGTTAAAATGCTTTGAATAAATGCACATTGTGTTGAGTATGTTTTCAAAATAAATTATATTTTTTTAATTTGGGTACTAAGAAGTATTAATAACAATAAATATGATAATGGGTATATTTAATTAATTAGAAGCCTTTTAGTTATTGAGTTGATAACAAGGTATAACTTTGGATATTTATAAGGTTTATGTAGGGTTTAGTATTTAATAGCATAGATTTATTTTAAACATGGATTTATCAAGTAAAGAGAGGGATTTTGTTTCATAGATTTATTTTGAATACGGATTTATCAGGTACGGAAAGGGATCCAGTTTCCTGAGTTATACATAACATTTGGATCTCTTTTCGTACATAACATTTGGATCTCTTTTCGTACTTGATAAATCTGGGTTTAAAATGGATTTATGCTAGTTTAATTTATTTATTTATTTAAGTTTATATGTAATCTATATTTTTCACTTTTTTTATATTTTTTATTTATGTCGGCTAGCATAACATGACTCAATGCAATGAGTATAATATTTTTTTTTTGTTTTTTAATTATGAGCTCACATGTTATAAGTTTTTTTATTTTTTACTTTTTATTATTATTCATTTTTATTGAGCCAGCGTGTGCCATGTTAGCATTACAGACAGGACACATCTCGCCCATTTCAGCTATAAAAATCGCTTCTCAGTGCAATTAAGTCACAAGTTTAAATCTCACGGGGAGGGCTTGGGAGCTCTCACTATTTCGTGCGGTGTCCCATCTACTATTTATGTTTCCTTCAACCTAGGGGAAATTTCTGGTTGAGGGAAACTCTTGGTCATGAAAAAAAAAGTTGGACACGTGACACTTAATTAATAACTTGGTTAAATCCCACATGCAAAAGGATATGGTTCATGATCTTCATAGGGTTACAACAATGATGAACCCTTTCAATGACAAGACAAAATCCCTACATCAGTCACTAATGAAGTTCAAGCAAATTTTAATGGTTTTGTGTTGCACTTGGGGAAAGGATGGTTGTGGCAATCATGAGCATGAGCAATCTAGCTCTGCTCTTTATGTGAAGGATGATAGTTGGAAGATTTAGTTGTTTTATGGAAAATTTTGAAATGATGCCCATAAGAGGCTCTCTAGTCTAGCAATTTCCATTCTCGTTCTGGGAAAGCTTAGGTTTGATGTTTATGTGAGCGACTCCTTGAATAAGGCTCCCCCAAGAGCTATGCACTCTCGTTCCTTAGGAAACGTTAAATTTGAGAGCTCTTGCTTAGACTTGTAGAGCCTCTCCATCCGTAGTGATAGGGGACATGTATCCAACAAAAACATGGTGGGGAAGGGTTGGAGTTCTAGAGGGTACAAGGTTTGTCGAGATCAAGGTTTTAGCCACACACTAAGGATTATGCAGGAGGAAAAATCCTCAACAACGAGGTTTCGAAGGAATACTCCTACTCAGATACAACATGAAATTGCTTTAGCATAATCATGGGTCAAGAAGGAGCAAGATCGGGTCAAGGAGAAGGAAATGCAGTAAAAATTGAATATGTGGGTACTTAATGTAGGGAATTCTCGAACCAAAGACACTAAATACTTAAATAAGATTGTTCTTCTTTGTTGGCAAATGAAATCTTTGCTAAGGAAGGATCACTTGGACAATAAAGAAGAGCATAAGTAAATCCTTCTTTAGGTTGATAAGCTTTAGAACCAGGTTAGATGGATGAATGCTAAAATTAACATGACAACAAAGGAAACCATAGGATTTTAGTTCGCAAAAAAAGTAGTAGAGGGAGAGAATCACTCTCCAACATCAACTCAAGGGGTGTCTTTAGTCCCAATTTCTAATGATGATGAGCATTCCTCATAGTCTCATAGAGGTCACTACATGTTTTTTAATATTCAATTATCATTGTTTTATTTCTAGTTCCTTTAGCTATTACTATACCATGCAAGAATTATGTTTAGGAAGATTGGGAGCAAGACCCTAAAAAACATTTTACGTAGAACAATCCTAGTCCTTAATGATTATCTCCTACTTTGTAGTTGGTTGAGTTTTCTATGTGGCCAACTAGCTATCAAAAAGTCTGTATTTTTATTTTGCTTAGTAAAAATAGCTTAACTTATACAAATATAATTTAAATTTAAAATTGGTTAAACAAATATAAATTATTTAAAATATGAAAAAAATAAGTATTAAGAGGGATCAAATTTGTTGAACCATTCATTTGTTTCTTGAGATGTAAAAACTTTGAAATAAAAACTTTATATCTTAATAAATTTAATCCCTCTTAATACTTAATAAATTGGATTTAAATAAATGTATGCATGCTTTAATTTTTTATAGAACTTTGAAATAAAAAACTTTATATCTTAATAAATTTAATCCTTCTTAATGCTCAATAAATTAGATTTAAATAAATATATGCATGCTTTAATTTTTTATAAATTTTATATAAATTTTAAAATTAAACCGATTCATAATGTTTAAATAAAAAAAAAATATCATTGTCATTTATATTAACTACCTAGCAACATCTACCTCATTAAATTGTAAGCCACCTACTACTCTTAATATATTATAAAAAAATCAAAACTTTTTATATCACTCATTTCTAAATATAATCAAATTATAAAAAAAATCAAACATTCTTGTATTATTAAATTAGAATTGGAATAAAAAGTATTAAAAATGATTATAAAAAATAATCCAAATACATATAAACCATTTAATATTTAAATAGGTTAACATAAATTATATTTCAATAATTGTTTAATATTATTTAGATAATAAATTGTGCATGGCATTACACCATCAAAGATTCCTTTGTTGACTTAGCATTATGTACCCTTTTAACATTGGAACCTAAAGTTATTATTATGTAGTAACATAACACACTAATTAAGATCATGTATTTTTATGTGATAAAATTACACGGCAATTATGATCCTATGTCTAAAGATCTTGTGTCTACGGGAGACCATAAGCGAGTTCATATATGGTTAACTTTTAATTCAATATTTATTGAGATAAGAGGGATGTGTAAATAAAGGTTTTTTTTTATAAATTATATTAATAAAATAATTTTGAGGGTTAGTTTCAGTGGTTATGAGTTAGATGTAAGATCTCTTTCTTGAAATTGGAAAGGTTATAGAATCTCTATATCTTCTTAGGGTTAGACTCCCTAACAGCAAGGTTATTCCTCATGAAAAGAATAGTTACAAAATATTAAGTAGATCAATTATAATAAGGAAATTTTAATTTCATTTAAAATTTGTTTGTTTAGAATGCTTGTATAATTTTTGGTACCTTAGGTTATAGTTAGTAGTTGTTTAACCCCCAAGTTGGGTGAATAACGAGGCAAATTTCGAGGTTGATGGGGAGGGGCACGCGGCGGAGTTGCATGTCCCTCATGCCAACATTTCATCACCCCCAACGGTGAATAATAACCCTCCTCCAGTGACAGTTGTGTTGGGGGCTCGCAATACACAAACCTGAGCAACGTTGGACGATGAGAAGATGGGAATGGTGATTGCGTACGAGGCAGAAAGTTTCATCATTAAACTTCCAACCAAATTCATTATGATATGGAATACATTTGTTCGCGGGTGGTGGAGGTTGATTATCAGCGTGTGGAATGGACACATATGGAATCCGATAATAAATGATATGGATTATCTCAAGAATTGCACAAGACAACTTTCATTTTTCCTTTGGCATTCTCCTGCTGGTGGTAGTTTGGGTCATAGGTCTCATTTTGGAAATTGGTGGATTTGGTATTCAGGAAATTTATCTACTGGTGATTTTGAATTGAATCATTTGTGGGTTATTTGGTCGGAGACTTGTCAGTCCTGGGGGTTAGAGTCGGCTCTGTGTATGTCATCCCTAGTTTCTGAAGAAGCTTTTAGTACTTGAAAAATGGTTGGGTGGCGACTTATCTTGCTCATCGATGCCATAGATCAAACTTTCAATTTTTCGGGGACGCACTTGAGTAAGCTCTAGTATGAATATAACTTGTTTTTTATGTTCAGCTACCTTCCTGCTTCTGTTTTTGTCTCCTTTCAGTAGTTTAAAAATAGTGATCCCTCCAGTAGTTTAAATCCTGTGGACTTTTCGTCGTGGACTGATTGTGAAACCCTCCAAACTCCTATTTTGTTTATGTCACCTCTTCGAGCCCCTTCACTCCTGCTTTGGCTCCACCTTGCTCCACATACCATGCCTCCACAAAAGCGCTCCCGCATTCCCCCACCTAGCTCCTCCCCCCCCCCCTAATAGGAAAATGAGAAGCATAGTTCACACATCTTGTCTCTTTAGGAATTCGATTCTTGACCCTGTCAAAGAGGATATTGAAGAAATGGAAAGTGAGGCTCATCTCACTAGAGGATGCATAACTGATCAGGAGGTGAGACATGATTTTGAGGCTCTGGTCCCTGACCTGGGCTACTTAAGAGGTAAAACCTCTCTCCATCTGAAAACTATGGACTATTATTGGCAGCAAAAGTATGTTCTCGGTCATGCACTAGTGGAAAGAGGGGAAGCGCATGAGGCTATTATCCTGAAGTTAGATGAATTGTCCCACAACATGCATCAGATTTCTAATCATATGGGAATCAAGTTAGTTGGCTCCATGGACTCAGCCCCTGCTGACTCTGATATCAAGCCTGATATTGGCTAAGCTTATTTTTAGGTTATGCTTACTTTTTATTTTCCTATGAATACTTGCAAAAGTTATGTAGTAAGGAATTCTCAGACAACATGGTTCGGCCTCGTATCATTTAGAGGCAGACTTTAATTTTTGAAACTATGAGATGATTTTCCCTATGTAGGGAGGACTTATTTTAATCACTCTTTTTGTAAATCTTTTGGAGGGCAATAGAAGGTACTATCTTATTTACAAAAAAAAGAAGTTAGTAGTTGTCTAGATGATAAACCTTTGAGGCTCATATCCATAGCATATGGATTTTTTACTTTTTTATTCACATACATTTATTATTAGGGATTTTATGATGTTGTCCACTTGCGTGTTATATCCATACATGACTCATCCAATGATGACATTGGAACTTCTCTAACATCCTTCTATGCTTGATCACTTTTCTTGAGTCCCCTTACCTAACCTTAGATATGTGACCTCATAGGGATATCTAGTGATTAGGTAGGGCCTTTTATCATATTTCTTATCCTATCATTTGACCTTTTGTTGTCAGTTTGGTTCACTTTGATCCTTTAGGGCACTCGTTTGGGGTATTTTCTTATTCTACCAGTCTAGTTTAAGGCATAAATCCATGATTAGGTTCATAGTTACTTGGGATTCTTTATTACAGGTCCACACCGGATCAAATTTGTTGGGTTTTTTCTATTTATACGATCTAATGAATCAAATATTCCTTAACCTCTCTTGGTCTCAAACTACAAAGTGAACCACGAATTTCATGGTATACCATGACTATTTACAACTCATGAAATAGAGAGCCTATATTTAGGGTAAAACCTATGGTATGGTTTCAGAAACTCATGATATGAGGTTAAACCATATGGTTTGACTTTTCCATATGGGGCATTCTATATAATGGTTAGTCTAACATTTACCTACGCCTTGAGGCCATTCCGTATCTTAATTATACCATTCATGGTTTGAATTTATGAAGCACACATGTATGAGAGAAACACAAAGATATAGTAATACTCAATTTCTATTTAGGAAATAAATATGTAGGAACTGTAAATAAATGGAGAGTGAAATGAACTCACTAGAATGGTGGCAGCTTACCTCTA